>JANAVB010001033.1:0-84765 GCA_029216955.1 Iris pallida
CATGTTACTTGTTACTTGTTAAGGGTGCGCCTTAACTGGCCACTATCGTGTTCTCTCCTTACATTATCATGAGTAGGAGAACTTGCATAAAATAGATAGTAACATATTCTTGAAGCCAAAAAAGATCTACAACTTTCATGTTGGAAGTTGGAAGAAATTCTGGCCACAAATCAGCCAAATAGGACATAAAACAACCAAACCAACCCAAGGTCAACCCCTAGTCAAGATACATCAAGGCAAGCCATAAAAAAAATACAAAATACAGTAAATAATATACAGTCAAAATATGTATACGTATACTCGAAATATGTATAACGAAAAACGGAGTGACAACTCTACCCACCTTAAAAGAATTCTGTCCTCGGAATTTAATCAAGAGGCTAGAGATGTCGGGGCAACCTATACTAAAGCATGAGCAATCTAAGACTAGCAACCATTCAAGCAATAATTCATCAAGCAAGAAATTTAAAAGCGTAAGACATAAGGAAGACATTCTGCTGGAAACCTCTCTACCGGTTCTGCATTTGAGCTTGGGTCTGGGCATACTGCTGGGGTCTCTGTTTGCTGGAAGGCTTGTGCCTGAGGTGGCAATGGCCTCGGAGGTTGGTACTGTTGCTGCACTGGTGCTGGGGCTGGTCCCCTAACCGATGGACTAGTTAGGTTCGACGATGATGAACTTGCTCTATTCGGATAGGACCCTATCTTGTGGTCCGGTGTCCCACAAGCCAAGCACAATCCCTGTACTCTGTGATATTCTGATACTACATGTCCTGGCTTCCCACAATGAGTGCATCCTATTATGGAAGACTGCTTCTGCTTCTGTTACTGAGGGGACATCGGTGGCGAGTGCTGAACCGAAGAAACCGAATTCGTCCTTCGGGAAACTCCAATTATCAAAGTCATAGCTGCCGGGGCTGATGCTGATGACTGGGATATTTGCCCATGAGATCTCTTCCTCCCTCCGGCTCGATCTACTATCCTCTGAGAAGTATACTCATGCCTTTTCGCTGCTCGTAAGACGGCATCAAACGTCTGGTGCTCAAACTGCTCCACGGATATAATGATCTCTAGGTGGAGTCCTTGCTGGAATCGTTGGGCTTGATCCAATTCGGTTGCCACCAAGGTGGGAGCAAACCGACTAAGTCTAGAAAACTCAGTCGTATATCCATTGACCGTCCTTCCCATCTGCTTGAGATTAGTGAATCTCGTCTGCAGATTATAGCGAGCTACTACGTCGAAGTACGTGGTCTGAAACTTGTCGCTGAATACTGCTCATAAGATAGGTGTCGCCAAACCAACTGCTAGCATCGTCCACCAGGTGCCGGCTAAGTCCAATAAGGTAGGCGCACTACAGCCACCTTCTCTTTTTCAGGAATCCTAGCTGCTTTCAGGATAACCTCTGTATCTTGAAGCCATGCATCAGCAGCGATAGCATCTTCACTGCCATCAAAGAAGGGAGGGTTCAGGCGCTTGAAATTATTGGCTGTATTGTTTCCTTGGTAACCAACTCTGCCCATAGCATCTTGTACTGTCTGGTGCAGGGCATCACCTCGACGATCTTGTGACACAAGAAATTTCGGGATGAGTCCCACCAGGTTTCCATTATCAGGCTCTTCAGGCTGGACGGGTTGAACGGGGGGCTCTGGATCCCCGAAATGCATGACTCGGGAGGCTGCTCCATAGTGTTGGGCTTGGTCCCCAGGTTGCTGCTATGGTTCACTGAGGGTTCTCCTCCTTGCTGATCGGCAGGACCATGAGAAATGCCACTGAAGAAAAGACATAGGGAACAATAAGGAAGGACCAAGATAAATCGAGGATATAAGCATGTGATCAGGTCAAGATTTCAGAAAGATTAGAAGACACGAGTAGAGATCAAGGATGAGTGCTGATTGAGACATCTATTCAGTGAAACCCTCACACATCTTGATTTACAAGACCTGCATGGGACACCACTTAAATTATGTCACATCCCAGAACCAGAATACTGGAGAGCGGAAGACAGACACAACCAACTACGTATATAGAAGTGCAATCCACCTCGATATACGGTCACGGCTGTCTAGATGTATGAGGGTTTATCTACAAGCCATCAGTCCCTTATGATCAAGAACAAGCCTAGTGTCTCAATCTCAAGCAAGTAATAATAGTTACAAGATGTTAGACCATCAGATATTCAATAGTAAGGCGTCCCATACATTTCATATACAGATGATCATGAAGCTAGTCGTACAAAATGCGAAGACTAGCAAGAGTTTAAGTCATATATGATCAACCCTAGGATTTGTCAATCATGTTACAGCCCTTAGGCAGACAAAAATAAATTTTCAACACGAGCTAACACTTGCTCGACGGCTAAACGCCTCAAAAGAATAATTTTACAATTAGAGTAGGAAAGCAAAATAAACCTACTCGTTGCCAGGATTGCATCTAGTGTTCACCATCTGGCTGGAAGGCTGGAAGATCCTCGGAAGCTACTCCAAAATCTGGCCATACAAAACCAGCTGGATCAGACCCCAGAAAGAGCAAGTGCCACAAAGGAGGCTTCACTTAAGAACTAAAACCAGCATATTAGCACATGATACATAAATGATAACAAAAAATATGAGTTAGAGAAAATAGGGTGATAAACGATAAGATAACTAGAGGACTATTCCAGTAACCAAGTTACAACCCTTAAACCAAACAAGGACCGGGGTTGTAACCCTTCACCTGAACAGAACTTAGTCTCCAACCAATTATCGAATAAGTAAAGCATAACAGTAACGTGCTGAAGAAACCATGTACTGGCCTTGTCTAGGCAAGACTAGACTAGACTCCATCCATTAATCACGGCCAAGCAATGAGTACGGCTTGATACTTTAACTAACTAGGGTTATCACAAGCCTAGTTACTAACAAGATGCATTGAGATGTTCCAACAGCCACAAGCCCTATAGACTTAATCCAGGTTATCCAGTTATAAGTTGAGAGAGTTGGATTACGTAACTTAGGGGTGCAACACATGACAGTATGTTGGAAATGTGCCCTACTCGATGGCAGGCTACAAGTCCAATTAAAGCGCGTCCAATTAAAGCGCCCAGATAACAGAACTGTCTGTAACTGGAAAATCTCTTCATGGACTACTTGACCAATCAAGTCATTATCCTAGTCAGATTTCGTATGAATCCTGACCGTGGTAACCAGGAATCATGTCCTAGACATGATGCAAGATGAGACATATAGCTTATACAAGCACAAACACCCACGGTGTCAAGACAAGAGTTATTTAGCAAGTCAAGATAGCCGTCGCAACAACATATCAAGATTATCATGTTCGGTTACTTATCAAGTCAAGAGTGCGTCACAACGGACCACCATCAAGAATTATCATGTTAAATTACTTGTCAAGAGTGCACCACGACGGATCACTATTTAAGAGTTATCATGTCATGTTACTTGTTACTTGTTAAGAGTGTGCCTTAACAGGTCACTATCGTGTTCTATCCTTACATTATCATGAATGAGAGAAACTTACATAAAATTGCTAGTAATATATTCTTGAAGCAAGGGAAAAGATCTACAACTTTTATGTTGGGAGAAATTTTGGCCACAAATCAGCCAATAGGGCATAAAACAGCCAAAAACATCCAAAATAGGCACTGTGCGGTACTATGCAGCCGGGCACTATACATCTATTCGGACTGGCAATATGCGGCCAGGCACTATATAGTTATGCGGATTGGCACTATGCAGCCAGGGACTATGCATCCATGCGGACTGGCACTATACGGCACTATACAGCCATACGGACTGGCACTATCCGGTACTATGCAGCCATGCAGACTGGCACTATATGGTACTATGTAGCCATATAGACTGGCACTATCTGGACTGGCACTATGCGGCTCTATACAGCCATACGGACTGGCACTATACGGTACTATACAGCCATGTGGACTGGCACTATGCAGCCATAAGGACTGGCACTATGCGATACTATACAGCCATACGTATACAGACTAGCACTATGAGGCACTATGCAGCCATGCGGACTAGCACTATGCGATACTATGCAGCCATACAGACTGGTGCTATTCATCATCCCTGCCAGAACTAGGACATATGAACATAGAAGATGTCCAAAACTTGCTTTGTCCATAACTTCCTCAAAATAAATCAAAATCTAACTTTTTAAAGGTCTATTTTGAGTAAAATCAAATTCTCTACAACATAGAACAATCAAAACATGAAAATAATGAAGTTTGATTGATCAAAACCCAAAAAAGCAAAAATAACACAAACTTAGATCTACAAAGATCCCTTTATCTAACCCAAGAACTCCAAGTTCTAAAGAGGCTTAGAATCAAAAGGGGAAGATAATGGAATAATAAAATCTAAGATCCATTATGAAGCAAGATTACACTTGCCTAAGCTCTCTAGGTTGGTGGGAGAGTAATGGAGAAGAAGGTGAAGAAATGAATAGAAGTAATGAAGAGAGAGAAATGGGTGATTGGGTTTTATAAAGAGAGGGGATGGTTTAACATGTTGAACTAACCACCAAAATAAACCAAACCAAGCCGTTCAAAGCAAATCAAGTTGGACCAAACCAACCCAAGGTCAATCCTAGTCAAGATACATCACGACAAGCCATAAAGAAGTACGAAAATACAGTAAATAAAATACGGGTCAAAATTCGCATACATACACTGGAAATACGTATAACAAAAAACGGGAGTGACAACTCTATCCACCTTAAAAGAATTTCGTCCTCGAAATTTAATCAAGAGGCTAGAGATGTCGGGACAAGCTATACTAAAGCACGGGTAATCTAAGACTAGCAACCAGTCAAGCAATCATTCATGCAAGCAAGGAATTTAAAAGCGTAAGGCATAAGGAAGACATTCTGCTGGAAACCTCTATGTCGGTTCTGTATTTGAGCATGGGTCTGAGCATACTGCTGGGGTCTCTACTTGCTGGAAGGCTTGTGCCTGAGGCGGTAATGGCCTCGAAGGCTGGTACCGTTGCTGCACTGGTGCTGGGACTGGTCCCCTAACCGATGGACTAGTTAGGTTCGACGATGATGAACTGGCTCTATCTGGACAGGACCCTACCTTGTGGTTCGGTGCTCCACAAGCCAAACATAATCTCTGTGCTCTGCGACATTCTGATGCTACATGTCCTGGCTTGCCATAATGAGTGCAGCCTATTACGGAAGACTGCTTCTGCTTCTGTTGCTGAGGGGACGTCGGTGTCGAGTGCTGAACCGACGAAACCAAATTTTCCCTTCGGAGAACTCCAATTGTCAAAGCCCTAGCTGCCGGGGATGGTGCTGATGACTGGAATATCTGTCCATGAGATCTCTTCCTCCCTCCGGCTCGATCTACTATCCTCTGAGAAATATACTCATGCCACTTCGCTGCTCGTAAGATGGCATCAAAGTCTGGTGCTCAAACTGCTCCACGAATATAATGATCTCTAGGTGGTGTCCTTGTTGGAATCGTTGGGCTCGGTCCAATTCGGTTGCCACCAAGGTGGGAGTAAACCAACTAAGTCTAAAAAACTCGACCGCATATCCATCGATCATCCTTTCCATATGCTTGAGATTAGTGAATCTCGTCAGCAGATCATAGCGAGCTACTGCGTCGAAGTACTTGGTCTGAAACTTGTCGCTGAATACCGCCCATAAGACAGGTGTCGCCAAACCAACTGCTAGCATCGTCCCCCAGGTGCGGGCTAAGTACAATAACTGTAGGCGCACTACAACCACCTTCTTTTCTTCTGGAATCCTTGCTGCTTCCAGGATAACCTCTGTGTCCTGAAGCCATACATCAGCAGCGATAGCATCTTCACTGCCATTAAAGAAGGGAGGGTTTAGGCACTTAAAATTATTAGCTGCATTGTTCCTTTGGTAACTAACTCTGCCCATAGCATCTTGTACTGTCTGGAGCAGGGCATCGCCCCGATGATCTTGTAATACAAGCAATTCCCGGATGAGTCCCACCAGGGTTCCATTATCAGGCTCTTCAGGCTGGATGAGTTGAACTGGGGGCTCTGGATCCCCAGAATGCATGACTCGGGAGGCTGCTCCAGAGTGTTGGGCTTGGTCCCCAGGTTGTTGCTGGTTCACTGAGGGTTCTCCTCCTGGCTGATCGGCAGGACCAGGAGCAATACCACTGAAGAAATGACATGGAGAACAATAAGGAAGGACCAAGATAGATCGAGGATATAAGCATGTGATCAGGTCAAGATTTTAAAATGATTAGAAGACACGAGTAGAGATCAAGGACGAGTGCTGATTGAGACATTTATTCAGTAAAACCCTTACACATCTTGATTTACAAGAGCTGCATGGGCTACCACTTAAACTGTGTCACGCCCCAGAACCAGAATACTGGAGAGCGGGGAACAGACACAGCCAACTACGTATATAGAAGTGTAATCCACCTCGATATACAGTCACGGCTGTCTAGATGTATAGGGGTTTATCTACAAGCCATCAGTCTCTTATGGTCAAGAACAAGCCTAGTGTCTCAATCTCAAGCAAGTAATAATAGTTACAAGATATTAGACCATCAGATATTCAATAGTAAGGCATCCCATTCATTTCATATACAGATGATCATGAAGCTAGTCGTACAAAATACAAAGATTATCAAGAGTTTAAGTCATACATAATCAACCCTAGGATTTGTCAATCATGTTACAGCCCTTAGGCAGACAGAAATAAAGTTTCAACACGAGCTAACACTTGCTCGACGGCTAAACGCCTCAAAAAAATAATTTTATAATTAGAGTGAGAGAGCAAAATAAACCCACTCGTTGCTAGGATTGCGTCTAGTGTTCACCATCTGGCTGGAAGGTTGGGAGATCCTCGGGAGCTACTCCAAAATTTGGCCATACAAAACCAGCTGGGTCAGACCCTAGATAGAGCAAGTGCCACAAAGGAGGCTTCACTTAAGAACTAAAACCAGCATATTAGATGACAGCCTCTAATCACACTAACTTTGATACAAACATTTTGATGCTCGAAATTAAGCAAAGAATTTAGGGAAGAACATAAACCAAAATTTAATCCTATGGAAGAAATAGCTCCTTACCTCTAAACGGTTGATGATTTCAAGCAAGGACAGATCAAGAGCTTCGAAGGAGGACCTCAAGATGGAATTGGCTGTTCTCAATCAAGATCCATGCCCCTCAAATTCAGATCAAATGAGAAAATAACAGAACATAAGATCAAACTCGAAAATTCTAACAACTGACCAGATCGTTTATTCAAAATAGACTGCTGAATCACTGGTGAAGACATCGAAGGGATCGATCCTCTCGCCGACGTTGTTGTGGGGAAAAGATCGTCGGAAGCCATGTATAGCCGATCACTGCCGAGAGAGTCGATATGCCCTTGCAGTGGAAGAAGATGACTATACCGAGCCTGGAATTGGACGTCTGGGTACTGCTCCTCCTCGTCGAGATATACATCTCCGCCATGGTCGATTGAGAACAGAGCTTGAGAGCAAATTAGGAAAATAGAGTTGGGAAAAGGAAGAATGAGAGAGAGAGAGGCTGGTTCCTTAGGAATTCTTGGCAGCAACTGCTATTGAAGGAAATGAGTTATATATAGGCCGATTGAAAGCTTAAGGCTCAAAAAATTTTTGGGCACCAACATTTGCTGGTGTTCTCCTCTGGTGGAGGAGAAATTGGTTTTAGAAAATTCAAATGCTTGTTACACAGCTCATGGTCAGTTATGTTTCAAAGAGAAATTGAGCTGTGCTAAGCACATGCTCTTTAATTGATGAGATGGTCCATAGGCCAGGCCTATTGAATAGAATCCCAGGAATAGTAAGGCCAAAAAGAAATTAGGTTTAAAATTATCATAAATTTTATTTAAATAATTAGATAAAAAAATCAACCATAGAAAATATTATAATTTATTTAGGGCAGGAAGGTGGGGCTACAATTCTGCAGTCGTTTCTCCCTCCGATCAAGGATCTCCACTGGCTGCTCCTCGTAGGTCAAGCTCGGACCCACCTCTAGCTCTGAGTAGTCCACCACATGGCTCGGATCCGAAATATAGTATCGAAGCTGGGACACATAAAAAATGTCATGTACTCCCTCTAAGCTAGCAGGAAGCGCTAGTCGATACGCCACCTCGCCAATCTGTACAGTCACATCGAAAGGCCCGATGTATCTGAAACTGAGCTTCCTGTCTCTGTTGAAACAAATGATGCCTCTTGTCGACGAGATCTTCAGGAAAACTCTGTCTCCAACTGCAAACTTTAGGGGTCATCTGCTGCTGTCCACCCAGTGCTTCTGCCGATCCTGGGCAACTCTGAGATGCTCTCTGATCAGTATGACCTTTTCGGCTGAATCTACTACCGTCTCTGGCCCAAGCAAAGTCCTCTTGCCAATGTCGTCCCAAGATAAAGGTGTGCGACATCTCCATCCATATAGTGCCTCGAACGGTGTCATCTCGATGCTAGCCTGATAAATGTTGTTATAGGTAAACTCCACAAGATATAAGTGATCCTCTCACGATCTTTCGAAGTCGAGTGCTCAAACCCGAAGCTTGTCATCCAATGTCTGGATGGTCCTCTCGGACTGCCCGTTTGTCTGTGGATGATAGGCGGTGCTAAACTTCAACTGTGAACCTAAGCTCAGTTGTAGACTCCTTCAGAAGTATGATATGAACCGGCTGTCCCTGTATGAAATGATACTCACTGGCACTCCGAAAATTTGCATAATCTGACGCATGTAGAGATCTGTAAGCTTCTCGGTCGACAGCCCTACCTTAAACGAAATAAAGTAAGCAGATTTCGTCAATCTGTCTACGATAACCCAAATAACATCCTTGCCACTGGGCGTACGTGGTAAACCAGAGATGAAGTCCATGGCTATGTGTTCCCACTTCCACTCTAGAATAGGTAGATGCTGGAGTAATCCCGCTGGTCTCTGGCGCTCTGCTTTGACTTGCTGGCATACAAGGCATCTAGAAACAAATCTGGCAACTTTTCGTTTTATCCTATTCCACCAAACATACTCTTGCAGATCCTTGTACATCTTGGTAGATCCAGGATAAATAGAATACTGTGACTGGTGAGCCTCCTAGATAACCTTCTCTCACAAATCCTTGGGCACACACAACTGGTTTTCGTACCTCAGGGATCCATCTTCTGCAATAGTGAAGTCATCAAGCAATCCTACCTCTGTCTGACCTCTGAGACATCAGAGTCCTTCGTCTAGAAACTGGGCCTCCTTAATCTTCTTTATCTGTCCTGACTGTATCTGCATGTCCATCAGCCGTCCTCGAACTCCCGGAAGAACAATCTCGATCTCCAGACTCTCAAGATCCTCTAGAAGATGCCGATCCATAGTAAGGAACATAGCAACAGGATATTGACTAAGAGCATCTGCTACAACATTCGCCTTCCCAGGATGGTATTGCAGATTGATGTCAAAATCCTACATGAGTTCCAGCCATCTTCGCCTCATGTTCAGCTTCTTCTGAGTGAAAATATACTTCAGGCTTTTATGGTCCGTGAAGATGTCCACTCTCTCTCCATATAGATAGTGCTTCTACAGTTTCAAGGCAAAAATGACTGCTGCAAGCTTCAAGTCATGAGTAGGATAATTCTTTTCATGAGGCCTCAACTGTCTAGAAGAATAAGCAATGACCTTCTTGTTCTGCTCAAGCACACATCCCAAGCCTTTTCCTGATGCATCGTTGTAGATGACGAATCCTCCATATCCTGATGGCAAAGCTAAAACTGGCACTGTAGTGAGTCTTTTCTTCAATTCGTCAAATGCTGACTGGCAGGCGTCGCTCCAGATGAACTCTTCATCCTTCCGCGTAAGCTTCGTAATCGGCTCTGCTATCTTGGCAAAATCTTTCATGAACTTCCTGTAGTAACCTGCTAGCCCCAGGAAACTACGAAGCTCAACTACTGACTTGGGAGGTGCCCATGCTTCTACAGCTTCAATCTTCTTGGGATCTACAGAAATTCCCTCTCCAGTCACCACATGTCCCAAGAACTCTACTCTATCCAAGAAAAACTTGTACTTCGAGAGCTTTTCGTACAACTTCTTCTTCCATATAATCTCTAAAATAATTCGTAGGTGCTCCACATACTCTTCATCAGTCTTTGAATAGATCAAGATGTCGTCGATGAAGACTACGACAAACTTGTCCAGATACTTGTGGAAGACCTTATTTATAAGGTTCATAAACACTGTTGGGGGCATTGGTGAGTCTGAACGACATCACCAAGAATTTATACTGGCCGTAACGGGTATTGAAAGCTGTCTTCGGAATATCCTACTCCCGAACCTTCATCTAATGATACCCCGACCGAAGGTCAATCTTTGAGAAGACCTTCGCCCCACTCTGCTGATCAAATAACTCATCTATCCGTAACAACGGGTACTTATTCTTGATGGTAATGTTATTATGTATACGGTAATCGATGCACATTCTAACAGTCCCATCCTTCTTCGGCATGAAGAGTACCGGTGCTCCCCAGGATGAAGCACTGGATCGAATAAAACCTTTGCCTTCTAACTCATCAATCTGAGCCTTCAACTCTGCAGCTTCCTTCAGGTTGATCTTGTAGCAATGCTGGGACTTTGGCACTGATCCAGGCACTAAATCGATGGTGAACTCCACATCTCGATCTGGCTGCAATCCTGGCAACTTCTTGGGGGAAGATATCAAGAAACTCTACAATCAGCAGGTACGGCAACTCCTGGTCTTATGCAACTTCTTCGAAGTAGACTCTCTCTGGTCTCTCTGTAATTCGTCTGCTGATCTCGAACGACAAAACTCCAGATGGGCTGAAAATAACCTTTCCTTCATGGCAGTCTATTATAGCAAACTGCTCACTCATCCAGTCGATGTCGATGACTATATCAAATCCGGGCAATGACATCACTAGGAATCGAGCTCTAAGCTCCCTCCCAGCTATAGTGATAGGGCAATCAACCATCTCACTAATTGGTACTACCTCTCCTCCTATTATGATTCGATAGTTCCTTCTAGTGGGCTTAGGTGTGAAGCCATGTCTATGCAGAAACTTATATGATACAAAGCTATGTGTGGCTCCAGAATCAAACAGTACAATGGCAGGAAATGAATGTAAAAGGATAGAACCTGTAATAACATCTTGAGCTGCCTCATCCTCTTCAACTGTAGCCATGATGTAAGCATGTCCCTGCTGTGGTGGTCCCCTATGCTGCTTATGCGGTGCAAATTGCTGCTGCTGGGTAGGTAAAGCCTGAACCCTCTATGGTACAATTAGTGGAACTTTGGGTGGTGTAGGTGGTGGTCCTCCAGCTCCTCGGGGTCCTCTTGTCAGTGGGGCTACAACCAGTGGGTAGTCCCTCATCTGGTATGCTTTTGATCTATAAAATAAGCAGAGCTCGAGCCTCTTGTGGCATTCGTCAAAGCGGTATCCTGGCCGGTAACAGAAAGTGCAAGTAGCTGCCAGCTGCTATCTCTGTGGCTGATATGCATGAACTATAGCTGGAGGGTGATTCTGTTGAGTAGGCTGCTATGGCCTCGTCTGAATCTGAGTCCTCTTCGTCGGCGTCTGGCTGTTACTACTGATGTCCCGGTCCCTCTTCAGCTTCGGATCTGCCTCCTTCTCCACAGCCTGAGAAATCTTGAGGATGCTCATATAAGTCATCGCCTGGCTAAATGCCACTGCATACCGCAACTCTCTGGTGAGGCCCTTCTTGAACCTCCAACCCCTATCCTCTAGTGTACTGACTAGGTTCTCCACGAACCTGCTGAGCCGGGTGAATTCTGATGTGTACTCTGCCACCGACATATTTCCCTGCTGCAATGCCTCGAACTGCATCCGAAGCTCGTCTTGCTCCATATCTGGAAAGAACTTCTCTTTGAACAGAGTTTTAAAGTCTGCCCAAAGAACTTAGGGTGTGGCCAATTGAGGCTCCTCTCGATACCAGGCTCTAGCAAGATCAAAAAGTCGCATGCTCGCAGCTTCCACCTTCAGGTCATCCGGGATCCTCGCCATCTTCAGCGTCCTCTCGATATTTTCCAGCCACTCATCTGTATATACGATCCCCTCATGGCCCCAGAAATCCATCGGACAAATGTTCTAGTAGTCTCTAGCAGTCCCCGGTCTCGGTGCTACTGGTGCTGGAGGTGCTATCGGTGTTGGTGCTGCCGGCTCTCGGGTCCTTAGTGCATCCACGACTGTCGCTCGGAACTGTACGGCCAGATGGTTCTGAGCCTCTATGAACTGCTGGAACATGCCCATCACCTGAGCGCCGTCGAATGTCTTCGTCGGGGGTAGCAGAGGAGAGATAGGAGGCTGTAGTGCCCCGTCCCTACATCGTGCCCCATTTTCGTCCACGGGGTGCGCGAGAAAGGAATACTGTCGCTATCGATTTGGTTGGGACCGATAGGTCGGAATCGGCCGAGTCGATCGAACGGAAACGGTTGAATTAAGATCCATTCCACGTTATGGAATGGCTTTTTCGGAACCAAGTCCCATATTCAGCGGGTTGCGCCTCGAGGATTGGCTCTGCGGCTGAGTCGGGAGAGACCTCTCGTTGCTCTGATTTTCATGCCGCACTTGATTTGGCTTTGGCTTGGTTTTTGTGAATACATTTTTTATGAATGTTTTCGATGGGTTTTCATGACTTACGTTTTTGAGCTTCGCATTCATATCGAAATTCCTTGAATTACACAATGTTCTAATCAGTCGCTTATGCGATTGCAGGTGATCGCATAGGCAACGTCAGCGCAGCTAACCGGTCGCTCGCTTGAAGCAAGTCTAAGGCGAGTGGCTGACCTCCTTCGCCTTATCCTTCTATTTTAAAAATCAATGGAGTTAAATGAATGCTTGTCATAATAGTGTAGAATCAAAGAAATCGTGGCACCATTCTTCACGAAACACTTGCTATCAAACTGTCGGTATTAAAAATGGAAAACATGCTTCCTTATGCAATTCCACTTGGCCTAGGCAAAATAATGAATGAATCGATTAACGTTTATCGTAACGATATGTCTAAGTGATTAAATCGACTAAGTTCAAATCAAAGGCTAAGTTTCGCACATAAAAAAAAGGATAAGGTTTTAGAAAAAAGATAGCATATTTCAAGACTCTACAAAACGGTCATTGGACAACTTGTCGACAAGGTGTAGTTTCCTCGAACGGTTGCCTAGGCCAGGGGACCGATTCGGCCTGCGAGGAACGAGTATAGCAAGCGCCAGCCTTACATTAGCGTAGGTTATTCGGGAACTTTCGCACAGGGCTCGCTACCCGCCGCAAAAGGGTCGCCGTCTAACCCGGCTATAGTCCGTGATGGCTTGACATTGCCAGTGACCTTCACACCCTTTCACTGCTTAACAAATGCACGTGACACGGGATGAATATGATAGTTTCTTAATGTTATATAATTTTATATGCTTTCCTCAAAACATGTTAACATGCAAGTTGAGCAGGATGGTTAGAAAGATCACAGAAATAACTAGCTATCATGTTTATAAAATTTCTTAAATCAAATGCAGAGCTTGGATTTTAATTAGCAATTTGCCAGTACATGTGATCGTACTGATCCTTGCTCTTTGCAGGTCCTATGAATCAGGAAGGACGCGCCAATTAGCTTGGCGACGTTCATAATTTTGAAGCTTCGACCGTGCGTCGAAGACTTGTCCCCGCAACTCCACTTTTGAAGGCTCTCGACTGTCCAAGAAAGATGGCTCAGCGTCCCTCCATTCCAGGTCACTGGAATACTCTGATGTATATTGAGAGATATATGTAATATATGGAACGAATATCTCATCGACACTCTTTTGTAATTGAGTCATGTTGTTACCCTCGCGGCATGAGTCCTGTACTGGAGTCTGTAAATGATGTTCATTATCAATATAGATCAAAGTTTCTTTTACTTAATGTGTGATTTAATTTGTCTACTTACTCTCTTAGATCTCGTGTCTCGGATTACCTTATGACTATGCCTTATGCGATCGTAAATTAGGTTCGAACGGCATCACGCCCGGGGGACGACTATCGATTCGACGGAATCGCGGCATGACATAATGGTATCAGAGCACGGTTTTACGTCCTTGGCCTCCAGTGTCGAGTTTCTAGTGTCAAACTGTTGACCTCGTGTCGATGAGATGAGTTATTCCATACGCTGAACCCAGGACATTTATGAAACTAACGAGAGTAGCCTTTCTTTTTCCTGTAGTTGCAGGAGCTCGGGCGGAGGACAAGAAGAGCGCTTCCAGCGGCTTGAGTAGTTCCAGACCTGAGCATTCTATCAACCCAACGGGGATGACGCCTACCGTAGCCGGATATTCTGGCAACCCGATGCAACGGATGTCGCAAATGCTTAAAATTTAGCAACGCCAAAATAAGCTCCATCGTCAGCAAGCGGAGGCTCGTCAGACCCAATTCGAGAATCGGTTCAAGGCTCAATTCAAGCAGCAGCAGCAGCAGAATACACTCTAGCAGATCGTATAATCGGTCATGGTCAATAACAATTCAATGATGACGCCTGTCGTGACCGAGCCTGCGGTTCGATCCAACGAAGCTGAACCAGAGGTGCCTGTGCTCTCACCTGCGGCACCGAGAAGTTCTTACTTCGACGTATCAAAATTCACAAAAAGATGCCACACTTCCTTCAACGGCACAAAAGATCGCTCCGTGGCGATTGACTGGTTGGAGGAGCTGGAAGACAAGTTCGAGCTTCTGGGTGTCGAAGACTCGAAGAAAGTCGCGTGTGCTCAACTTTTACTTCGAATGAACATGCACGATTGGTAGGCTATGCAGAAGTGGGCTATTCGACGTGAAGACGGGATGACAGTGATCTCATGGGCTACATTCAGAAATGCATTCGAGACCGAATATCTTTCTGCAGCCGTGCGACAGGAAAAAGAAAACAAATGTATGCAGTTGAGACAAGGGAATATGATAGTACGACAATATACGGCCGAATACAACAAACTGGCCAAATTTGCTAGAGCCTATCTACCTACCACTACAAGTCGAGCTCGACAATTCGAAGTGGGCCTGCGTTCCTCTATTCGTGCTCATGTCTCGATGCCTGAATACAAAACCATAGGCGAGGCACTCAACCATGCCTTCCGTCTGGAGTCCGAGTATCCTCCTCCTACTACTGGCACTGTTTAGTTTAATAACAAATGCCATATTAATGCGAGAGGCAACAATCCGCACAAGCGTCAAAATTGTGGCAACGGAGGCGACAACCAGACGAAGGATCGAATAGTCTACAATTTCTACCATAAAGAGGGGCACATGGCCAATGAGTGCCGATTGAAGAGTGAAGCATGCTTTAGATGCGGCCAAATGGACCACATCGTACGTAACTGTCCGGAGAAGCCAAACCAGCGCCCCCAACAATATCATCAGAACCGAGGCCAAGCACCTCGGGCTCCACCGACCGCACAACAGAATGGCCAAGACCGTCGCCCCAATGCTCAGGGCCACGTCTACACCATGACTCGAGACGAAGCATTCGCATCTGACACAGTCGTGACAGGTATACTGTAATTCAATAATAAACCTGCTCGTGTATTGTTTGGTTCAGGTGCCACATATAGTTTTATATCGGCGGACTTCACCGCCGAGCATAAGTTTTCCCTGACACCGCTGGGTCTCAATCTTACTATTAACGTACCGTCGGGCATACCATTACGTGCAAATTTAGTCTGTGGAGATGGAATCATCTATATAGGTGGTCAAAAGATCAGTCTTGATGCGATAGTTCTAGATATTAAAGACTACGACATCATTCTGGGGATGGATTGACTCGGGCCGTACAACGCAACCATAGACTGTACTGAAAAGAGGGCCACATTCCGCATACCTTGAGTACCTGAATTCTACTATTCGTGTGGTGAGGCGTCGCTGACATGTATGGTGATCTTCGCCATATCTGCTCGACGGATGCTACATGTCGGGTACGAAGTCTATCTAGCGTCCGTTCGAGACATGCGACAGGATGGTGCAAACGTGGGTCAGAACGACGTTGTGGCAGAATTCCCAGATGTGTTCCCGGACGAACTGCCCGGTATGCCACTGGATCGAGAGATTGAGTTTACTATTGATACATTCCCTGATACCCGACTGATCTCTAAATCTTCATACAGAATGGCCCCTGCAGATCTTAAAGAACTCAAAGTACAGTTATAAGAGTTGCTCGACAAGGGATTCATTCGACCCAATATCTCGCCATGGGGAGCACCCGTGTTATTCATCAAGAAAAAAGATGGCTCTCTGTGTCTTTGTATCGATTATCGCGAGCTGAATAAAGCCACCGTCCAGAACAAATACCCCCTGTCCCGTATAGACGATCTGTTTGATCAGCTGCAAGGAGCTACGGTATTCTCTAAAATTGATCTGTGCTCGGGTTACCATCAACTCAAGATCAAGCCGGACGATGTGCTAAAGTCTGCCTTTCGCACTCGATATGGCCATTATGAATTCCTGGTAATGTCGTTCGGCCTAACGAATGCCCCAACTGCATTTATGGATTTGATGAATTGGGTGTTCCGACCATTCCTCGACAAGTTCATAGTAGTCTTTATCGATGATATACTCGTGTACTCGAAGAATTGGCAATAACAAACTGAGCATCTACGGGCCGTGCTTCAGACCCTTCGAAAAAATCTGTTATATGCAAAGCGAAGCAAATGTGAATTTTGGCTGAGCAGCGTCGCATTCTTCGGACACATCATTTCAGCTAAAGGTATTGCGGTCGACCCAAAGAAAGTTGAAGCCGTTGTCGAATGGAAACGGCCAACGTCCGTCGACAAGATTCAATGTTTCCTTGGCTTAGCGAAATACTATCGATGCTTCGTAAAAGTCTTCGCGAAGATCGCATCGTCTCTGACTCGCCTCACCCAGAAAGGAGTCACATTTGAATGGTCAGACGACTGCGAAGCTGCATTCCAATAGTTAAAGCAACGGCTCGTCTCGGCCCTAATACTCGCACTTCCAGAAGGGACTGAGGGTTTCTAGATATTCAGCGACACGTCAGGTCAGGGCTGGGGTGTGTGCTGATACAGCAGAACAAGGTAATATCTTTTGCTTTTCTACAGCTAAAGCCGTACGAGAAGAACTACCCTACTCATGACCTGGAGTTAGCGGCAATTGTGTTCGCGTTGAAATTGTGGCATCACTATCTTTATCGCGTAGAGTGCACGATCTATACCGATCACAAGAGCCTAAAGTATCTATTCACGCAGAAGGAATTAAACTTGCGGTAAAGGCGTTGGCTTGAACTGATCAAGGATTTCAACTTGACTATTAACTATACGTCGGGAAAGGAAAATATTATGGCGGATGCTCTGAGTTGGAAGTATATTGCCTCGCTATCCATTGACCGCAGACTGCTACGCGACCTAGAAAAGATCGGCATCAAACTTCGAGTCCGATTCAGGAATATGCAGTTGGCAAAGTTGCAGTTAGAGCCGATCTTGCAAGAAAAGATCAAGACCGCTCAAAAGGACGATCCATACCTGAAGAAAATACGAGAGCTAATCTCGACGGGTAGGACGACCGACTTTACGAAAGACGAAACTGGCATTCTTCAATTGAAAGGTAGGCTATGCGTTCCGGACGATTCAGAACTTAGAAAGGAGATATTATCGGAGGTGCACTATACGAAGTACACCTTGCATCCCAGTATGACGAAGATGTACAAGGACCTCCGCACAAACTTCTGGTGGCATGGGATGACAAGAGATGTGGCATTCTTCGTATCGCAATGCATGGCCTGTCAGCAAGTGAAAGCTGAGCAGCAGAGACCGGGCGGGGAGATACAAAATCTGGCGATTCCAAAATGGAAGTGGCAACACGTGTGCATGGATTTTATTGTTGGTCTATCGAAGATACCGCGGGGAAATGATGCCATCTGGATCATCGTCGATCGACTAACCAAGTCAGCACACTTCATTGCCATTAAAGTTACTTGAAGCATTGATCGTCTGGCACAGATTTATCTTGATGAGATAGTATGGCTGCACGGAGTTCCAGTATCCATCGTCTCTGATCGGGATTCACGGTTTATGTCGTGATTCTGGAGTAGCCTTTAGTCAGCTCTAGGTACCAAGTTGCAGTTCAGCTCAGCTTACCATCCTCACACCGACGGCCAAACGGAGCGCGTCAATCAGATTCTCGAAGACATGCTACGACTCTGCACAATTGACTTCAAATTAAGCTGGGATGTTCATCTACCTCTGGCTGAATTTGTATACAATAATAGCTATCAATCCAGCATCCAGATGGCACCGTATGAAGCCTTGTACGGATGAAAGTGCCGATCACCCATTTGCTGGGATGAAGTCGGAGAGCGGTAGATTCTAGGCCCGGAACTGGTGGAACAGACTGTGCAAAAAGTTTAGCTCATTCGAGAAATATTAAAGACCACGCAGAGTCGTCAGAAAAGCTACACGGACGTTCATCGTCGACCCATCGAGTTTTAAGAAGGCGATCACGTATTTCTCAAAGTGTCGTCCATGCGAAGAGTTATTCGGTTCGGCGGGAAGAGAAAGTTGAGTCCGAGATTTGTTGGGCCGTTCGAAATACTCGAGCGGGTCACCCCAGTAGCCTATAAAATTGCCCTACCGTCGACGTTAGAAGGCGTACACAATGTCTTCCACATCTCTCAGTTACGAAAGTACGTGCACGACCTGAGCCACGTGGTAGATTTTAGCCAGCTGGAGCTGAAGTTCGACTCATCCTACATTGAAGAGCCAGTTCAAATATTAGAACGCAAGGATAAGCTACTGCAAAATCGAGCGATCCCTCTTATCCGTATCCTCTGGAGGAACCATTCGGTCGAAGAGTCGGCGTAGGAGCTTGAATCGGAAATGAAGGAGAAATTTCCTACATTGTTCTCGTAGAGGTAGATTCTATCTTTAAGTTTCGAGGATAAAACTTTTTATTAGTTGGTTATGATGCAGTGCCCCGTCCTTACATCGTGCCTTATTTTTGTCCACGGGGTGCGCGAGAAAGGAACACTATCGCTATCGATTCGGTCGGAACCGATAGGTCAGAATCGGCCGAGTCGATCGAACGAAAACGATTGAATTAAGATCCATTCCACGTTCTGGAATGGCTTATTCGGAACCAAGTCCCATATTCTGCGGATTGTGCCTCGAGGATTGGCTCTCTTTGCTGAGTCGGGAGAGATACCGTTGCTCTGATTTTCATGCCGCACTTGATTTGGCTTTGGCTTTGGTTTTCGTGAATGCATTTTTCGTAAATGTTTTCGATGGATTTTCGTGACTTGCATTTTCGAGCTTTGCATTCATATCGAAATTCCTTGAATTATACAATATTCTAATCAGTTTCTTATGCAATTGCAGGTGATCGCGTATGCGACGTTAGTGCAGCCAATTGGTCGCTCGCTTGAAGCAAGTCTAAGGCGAGTGGCTAACCTCCTTCGCCTCGTCCCTCTATTTCAAAAATTAATATGGAGTTAAATGAATGCTTTTAATAATAGTGTAGAATCAAAGAAATCGTGGTACGATTCTTCACGAAACACTTGCTATCAAACTGCCGGTATTGAAAATGAAAAATATGCTTCCTTATGCAATTCCACTTGGCCTAGGCAAAACAATGAATGAATCGATTAACGTTTATCGCAATGATATGGCTAAGTGAGTAAATCGACTAAGTTCAAAACAAAGGCTAAGTTTCGCACATAAAAAAGAAAGGATAAGGTTCTAGAAAAAAGATAGCATATTTTAAGACTCTACAAACCAGTCATTGGATAACTTATCGACAAGGTTTAGTTTCCTCGAACGGTTGCCTAGGCCAAGGGACCGATTCGGCCTGGGAGGAACGAGTATAGCAAGCGCCAGCCTTACATCGGTGTGGGTTATTCAGGAACTTTCGCACAGGGCTCTCTACCCGCCGCGAAAGGGTCACCGTCTAACCTGGCTATAGTCCGTGATAGCTTGACATTGCCAGTGACCTTCACACCCTTTCACTGCTTAACAAATGCACGTGACACGGGATGAATATGATAGTTGCTTAATGTTATACAATTTCATATGCTTGCCTCAAAACATGTTAACATGTAAATCGAGTAGGATGGTTAGAAAGATCACAGAAATAACTAGCTAGCATATTTATAAAATTTCTTAAATCAAATACAGAGCTTGGATTTTAATTAGCCATTTACAGTATATGTGATCGTACTGATCCTCGCTCTTTGCAGGTCCCGCGAACCAGGAAGGACGCACCAATTAGCTCGACGACATTCATGATTTTGAAGCTTCAGCCGCACGTCGAAGACTTGTCCCTGCAACTCCACTTTTGAAGGCTTTTGACTGTCCAAGAAAGATGGCTCAGTGTCCCTCCATTGCAGGTCACTGGAATACTCTGATGTATATTGAGGGATGTGTGCAATATATGGAACAACTATCTTATCGGTACTCTTTTGAATTGAGTCATGTTGTAGCCCGCGCGACATGAGACTTATACTGGTGTCTATAAATGATGTTCATTATCAATAAAGATCAAAGTTTCCTTTATTAATGTGTGATTCAATTTGTCTACTTACTCTCTTAGATCTCGTGTCTCGGATTACCTTATGACTATGCCTTGTGCGATCGCAAATTAGGTTCGCATGGCATCATGCCCGGGGAACGACTATCGATTCGACGGAATCGGGGCGTGACAGAGGCGGTGGCAAAAGCTGCTATACTGGAACGTCTGGTGCAGACTGCCCCGAACTGCCTGCAACTCCGGGCTGATCCGCGATCTTTCTCGTAGTGACCATCCTGCAGTAGAAAGAAAACTTCGTGATTGATAAAAACCTAACCTACAAGTAAATGTAAATATTTTATATAATATCCATACACCCGATGTACCCAATTTCCTATGCTGTGATCCAGTTTTCCTCGTTTAAACAAGTCCCCTAACAGTACACTAATACCTAGGTACTATTAGGAAGGACCTGCATGGGCCACCACTAAAAACATGTCACGTCCCGCTCCCGAATAATCAGACACGAGTCGGACATGCCCACCCTTCGTCGTTAGATACGACGGAGTAAGCTGTACCAATCTAGGAAAACTACAAGATAATATGAAATAAGTACAAATTATAGCATCTCTATAAATGATCCCAGAATTCAAAGTACAATTCTATTGATTATTATATTCATCCAGAAATTAAGATAAAGTCTGAAATCACTAATACAATGAAAGTAAAGCATCTAAGAGAAAGGTAGCTAGGCCTCCTCGGCCTCTAAGTCTAGTGCAGCTCCAGCTGGCTCTATCACGTCTGCAGGCTCACGGCCATAATATGTGTCACACATCACCTCCATCTCACCTGCAACATATCGAATCAGGAGCGGAGCAAAGTATAGTTCTAGGTACTGAACAAGAACATCATGATATGAAAATGAGTACATGGGCTTACAACCTATCTACCTTAGAAAATTTTGTCCTCAAAATTAAAATAACACTACCATAAAAAATCTATATCATAAAATAATCAAGCCAAAACTCATCGAAATTCATAAATAGATGGGAATAGCATTTTGCATGGAACCTTCTTTCTTCCAAGTAGATTCTCTTGGAGAATGGTGCTTCCACGCAACCCGAACCAATCTAATCGTCTACCCTCTAAGCATTTTCTTACTAGTATCCAAGATACCAACTATCTGCTTCTTATATGATAGACTGGGTCCCACTGTGGTCTCAGAATGGTCGAATACATAACTGGAATCAGTCGCATACTTTCTCAACTGCGAGACACAAAATCCATCCTGTACTTCCTCTAAGAATGGGATGATGTGTGACGATATGTCACTTCTCCAACACTCACTAAGGATTATATCTTGGTTCGCATGAATCGACTATATATCGCGCGCTGACTCAATTCTAGAAATGAGTTTTGGGATAACAACTTTGGATACGTTTTATGGACAATTCGACCGTTGGATCATCGATCCGATTCTTCTGTCTCAATCTTGGTATATACCCCTTCGTTCACCTAAATTTCAACTATTAAGTCGAACGTTTGATAGATCAAAATCGGCCACCAAGTTGACCGTTTAAATTATACTTATTTTGGACAGTTTCGTGGAGCCAACTTTACGGATTTGTTTCTCCCTCATCGAAACTCTAGTTGACGAACTACCAACTCCGATGTGCAGCAAGTATAACCACCTTTGTGCCCTAAATTTTTTAGTTTCATAGGATATCGTTTGGTTGTTTAAAATTGATACAAAAGTTGGCCGTTCAAAATCGTAATTTCTAACATATAAAATTATGATTTTGAACCCGGGACATCGGATTCCAAATTAGACACCACTATTAGACTCATGGCATCGTTCTGGCCAAGATTGACATATAATTTATCAAATTTGGACATCATTTGTCTGGGCATATTTTTTAGTGCAAAGTGGGTCCAACAACGGATACCGTTTTGACCTAAAAATTACTACTTTACCCCTGTGTCCAGAATTGGACTTATATGTGGCCTAATCTTGCTATTTTACTTATTCTGGGAATGTTGCAATGTCTATTTCAGCATCTGAAGATATTTATTGGAGTTCTACCTTTGCTGCTTCAATTGGATTGACAAGTTCGTTTGTAGAACGTCGTCGAATCATCGAGCAACCTTTAGGCAAGTTATCATGCCATTGTGATCTTATTTTATTTTCTACTATACATGGACATATTATGGTGTGTTAGGTTTAGATGTGTTAGGAGAGCATCCAAGTGTAACTTTCGCGCCATCGCTGATGCCATCGATGACATATAGTGGGTGTGTGTGACCTAGCATGCTAGTAGACTTCCTCGTGTTGTAGCTATTTTTTAGTGTCTTCTATGACTGGACACATATCATGACACATCACTTTGAGTGAGTTACATTATATTGGCATGGGCTTACACACTTGACGGATCATTAGTGCGAACAATTCATGTGTCGGTTCTGTTTGCCATTAAAACTCTTTGGGATTGATTGATATTTTTAATTACAAACAGAACAGAGTACAATGTAGGACTTAGACGTAGTCCTAAGAGTACACTTTTGTTTTTATCTGGGTACGGTACAGATAGAGCGAGTGGTAATACGTTGACTCCGTTGACGATCTTACGATGATCTCGAACTCTCTGAAGGTCTGGGTTGCTCTGGATGGCAGAACGTTGCGAGGAGAAGTGGACGTTAAGTATCTCTTTTGGCCTCTGTATGTAGATATAACAGTCTATCTGTATATATCCCTCTCTGTCTGTGTGTGTGTGTTTTGAAGGAGTGATCCTCCAATTTATAGATAGCAGGCTGGCTGCTTACACTCGTATTTGTCAGATGTGTTTGGATGTGGGGACGTCACATGGCTGATGTTGGCAGGGGTACATGGACGATGCGCCCCAAGTTATGGTAGAATCTTCTCGAACTACTTCGTCAGGCTGCGGAGGAGCTGACACGTGGCAGTTGTTGAGATTTGGTTGTTGCTGGGATCTTAGGTAGTTAGCACCCATTCTTTGAATAGAACTGAGTCAAGGGACGCGTGGCGTATGCCTGTGGCTCAAAGATCTCGATTTTGGAGGAGAGTGATCTGTCAGGGTGCGCCTAGGATCGGGCGCATGGAGGTGACTTAGTCTATGAGTTTTAGGCATCATAGACGAGTCTGGGTGCATGGATTTTGAGGCGCCGCATACAGAACTTTGTATCAGGGTGCGCCTAGAATCAGGTACAGGGGAAGCGACTTGGTCTCATGACTTTTATGAGCCATGAGCAAGTCCAAGCACATGGCTTTTGAGGCACATGTAGATCTTTGTCTTCTGTTGCTTGAGATCAGAAGTAAGCCTGAGGGCGCATGACCTTTGGGGCACATACAAATGATCGGTCGGCCATGTGGCAAAGACAACTGTAGCCGACGTGAAGTGCAATGATGGTGCTAATGTTAGCGGCTCTTCATTTTTTACAAGAGCTGCTGATTAGACATCTTCAGGAGACGTGTTGCCGCCTTTGTTACTTCAACATTAAATGCGTGATGATGACGAGTGTGGAGAGGCGCATCTGTGAGTACCATTCCGGGCGCATGGGCTCATGTCCCATTGGGGGCATTAATAAAAGCGTATGATACCGACGGCACATCTTCCATGTGTCTCATCCTCTTTGGTCTTCCTGTTGAGTATTTCGAGATGTTAATGGTTGCCTTGACTTGAGCTCTGCCTTGGCGAACTGCCGAACTCGAACTCTTCCTGAGGGTGAAGACGTGCTGCCCCAGTCTTCCCGTCGCTTTGAGCTTCTGTGATGGTGTCTATTGCATCCAAATATCGGGATCGTCGAGTCCCGACACAGGCCGATGGTGCCTATTGCATCCAAAAATCGGGGCGGCCGTGCTCCGTCTTTCGTTATGCTGGCAGAGCCATAGGTTGCCGAGTGTCCCTGTTGCTTCTAAAGATAGGGGCATCGTACCGCGATCTTTGTCAAGCTAGGAGAGCTCCTCCTCCTGCTACACAAGGGCCGATTGGTGCTGATGCGCCAGCGCCATAATGACGAGACGATGCACCTGGATGAGTCATCAGAGTGATGCGTCTGACGGATGATGCGCCTGGCATGGGACGCATAGCAATTGCTGCGCCTGGCTGTAGCTTTAGGATATTTCTTTTTTTAGAAGTTCTCCTTTGTAAAGCCTTTCTTTAGACATGTAATAAACTTTCATATTAAATAAAAGTCTTCTTTTGAATGTCTTTAAACTTGTACTTTTCTTTGATGTGCCAAATATCTGTTTGAGCTTCCTGGCATATTTGAGTTTGTCGCATGGCTGGGTTGAGCGCATAGGAATTCTGGCCTATAGATGTGCCTGAAATTCCATGCTTCTACAAGACCCCCTTCAAAGTTTTCAAAACTTTCTTGCCATGTTTTGGAATACTTTGAATAAGAAGCATGGAGAATAACAACTCTGGGCGCATGCCCTTCGCCCAGGCGCATGGCTCCTCTTGGTGTATAGTCATTCTGCGTATCGCTGTGGGGATGCTTATTGCTTAGGTGCATACTGCTAGGGCGCATGCTTTTTTTGATGAGATGACGCCTCAATCTTAGGAAAGATTAATAATGAACTTTTAAAGATAAGCAGCCGTTGGTTTTATAAGACCCGAAGCGACTGATTGCTGATGTGACGCCTCATCGGTTTACACGCGAGGCCAAGCCTATAAATAGGCGGCTTGTGAGGAGAGAGAGTCTTCTACTTTCTGTAAAAGCTTTCTTCTTCCTCAAAGCTCTTTTCTCTTTTTCTTCCCCGAAAACCCTTAACTCTTTCGAGAAATGCCTCCCAAGACTTCCCGTGGTAGTGCTGGCCGAGGAAGGAGCAAGAAAAAGGAACCCTTGGAGGTCGACGTGGAGGAAGCCCCAGTCATCCTAGCGACCCACACCGACGTTCGGCCGGAAGTATTCGATGGGTATTCCCTTGCCTTGGTCTTTGTTGCAGTGATGTTGTGGTGACCCGACTGCAAATGAGTTGCCTCACGTCGATGTGTTTTGGCTGACGCGCATGGACTTTTATCCTGATGATATGCCGAAGCTACGATCTGATCTGTGCGCATAGGTTTCGACCCCGACATTGCGTCAGGTTGCCAATGCGCCTTTGGTGCATGCTGACTTCTCCCTTTGGTCCTGTTTGTAGGTTCCACATCGAAGACAGAGGCCTTCGTAAAGAAGGAGACACTACTTCCTTTTATCAAGCCAGAGCCGGTGTACATTAAGGAGGAGGTGATACCGAAGGTCGAAGTCAAGGAAGAATCAGTGACCAACAGGGAAGAGATTACTCGCAGGGTCGAAGTTGCCGTTAAGAAAGAGCCGCTGCCAAAGGATAGTAGCACCGGGAGTTCTGATCCTCCTGCCCCTACCGAGGAACTTAGTCAGATAGAACCTTCATATACGAAATAGATGAGGGAATGATACATGCCCCAATGCAACTATGATCCCTGGTTGTGAGGATTTATAGGTTGCCTTGCAATCGTTATTTTCGGGAATATAAATAGAGTCAATGTCCTTATTTTGTCTTAGTATTTCTGAGATCTGAAGAAACTCGAAGATGTAGTTTACTTCTTTTCGATGTCGATGTAATCTTTTACTTTCTGTTTAGCTGAAGCAAATGAAAGAACTTTCTGCTTTGTTTATTTTCTGCAATTTTTGTGGACCCATTATCTATTGTGCACTTTGGCTGGGTGCAGATAATAAGTTACTCATGGGGGGGAACCGACATTCACTCAGAGGTAATATAGACGTGGTGAATATGGGGTAATTTTTTTGTAGACTTATCATCTTTGGCGTACCTTGGTGTTAGGTACGGATAATAAGTTGAGAGAGAGGACCGACATATTTACTCAGAGGTAAGGTGGACATAGTAAATATTGGCTAATATGGTGGAGTTTTCCTACTCAGAGGTAATATGGACATGGTAGGAGTGAACTCTGTGGGGGTTTATAGAACAACTCAGAGGTAATATGGACGTGGATGTTCTATAGTGCAATAACACAGGGATTGTTTGTACGAAATATTTACTCAGAGGTGATGTAGACATGGTAAACATTGCCTTAAGCATGATCTTACACGGTACAGGATCCAGCTTGATGGGGTATAGAGAAGTAACTCAGAGGTAATGTAGACGTGGTTGTTCTTCTACTTGGATAGAATGAATCGAAACGGCTATGTTCCAGAAGCATATGATTTATCAAAGAAGGGGTGTAAACTTGGTTTGGTCGAGTTCACCAGTCCTCTCTCTGGGGAGAGGCAGTACGTTCTCGACGGAGGTAAAGAATAGCATTTTTTTTAGAAACTTGCCGTTGATGGGCATCATGAACAAGTCCCTATTAGCTTGAGCGAGACCATAAGCAAAGTTTGAGTATATCGTCTCTATAATGAAAGGTCCTTCCTATTTGGGTTCGAAGTTTTCTAGTATTTTGTGAGTCATCACCATCGGTCTCCTGACTGCCAGAACCAGGTCGCCCACTTGGAAAATCCTCTGGCGGTCTCTTTTGTTGAAAGCTGTGATATACGGGCTTGATAAAGTTCGATGCGCTGTTGAGCTAAGAGGCATTTTTTGTCCAGCGCATCCAACTCTTACAGACGGCAATTTTTATTGTCCTCTTTCGTTAACTGATTTGTGATCGCCACCCGTTGGGAGGGTATTTGAATCTCCAGAGGTAGCACTGCTTCGCTCCCGTAAACCGAGGAGAATGGTGTGTTGCCCGTCGGGGTCCGTACCATTGTGCGATAGGCCCAAAGGCATTCGCCGAGCTTCTCGTCGCAGTTGCGCTTGTTGGATGACACGACCTTTTTGAGTAGCTTGACGATGGTCTTATTAAAAGCTTCGGCCAATCCGTTCGCTGTCGGATTGTAAGCGGTTGATGCCATGTTGTGAATACGGTTCTTGTCGTAGAACCTACTGAATATATTGTTGAGGAATTGTGGGCCATTGTCATGGATAATCCTTCGAGGTAACCCGAAATGGTAGATGACGTGATCTTGATAAAGCTGATCACTTTTGAGCTTTTTACCTCTATGAGAGGTACTGCTTCCGTCTATTTAGAGAAATAGTTGGTAATTGCCAGGATAAAGTGTTGTCCCATTGACGAAGGAGGAGTGATAGGCCCTACTATATCCATGTCCCAGGCTTCAAATGGCCAAGAGGCAACCGTCGGGTGTAGAGGCTCTGACGGTCTGTGGATGCAGTCGGCATGAAGCTGACAAGCACGACACTTCTTTGCATACTTAACAACGTCGGCCATTATGGTGGGCTAGTAATAGCCCATACGTCGGAGTCGGTCCTGTAGCTTAGGACCTGGTTGATGAGCTCCGCACATTCCATCACGAGCTTCTCGAAGGGCTTCGGCGGCTTCTTCGTTATATAGACATCGAAGGAGGAGTCCATCGTAGGAGCACCGGTACAGCATTTTGGAGGCTTTATCGTAATAGAACTGAAATGAGCACTTTCTGACTGAGACAGCCTCCTTCGGATCTTTTCGAAGGATTTCGTAGACAGCAAAGTCGATGAATAGGAATTTCCAGTATCTGATGTTGATGGCAGGGTCCACGGCCATGGCTTGAGTCATCCACATGTATAGATTATTTTTAGGACAAGCCAAGTCCCGACTCGTCACCGTAACAAAGTGTTGAGTCCTGACGGGTATAGCCAATGAGGCTACGAAGCAGGCCAAAGCATCAGTTTCCAAGTTTTGCAGCCGAGGCACATGCTCTATGAATAATTCTGCGAAGGTTGAGATAATGTCCAACGTTGCTTTGTGATAGGGGATGAGGTCTTCATGGTGAACCTTATATTGTCCCTGGATTTGATTGATGACGAGCTTTGAGTTGCCATAAGATTCAAGGTAGTCCACCTCCAGCTGTCTTGCTAACTGAAGCCCCCATGATGAGGGCGTTGTACTCCGTAACATTGTTGGAGCACGGATCTGAAAGAGAATATGCGCGCTGGATGACCAGTTTGTCGGAAAAGATTAAGACCACCCCCACTCATGTGATAATTTGGCCTTTGGTGCCAGTTCTAGAAGCACCGTCAAAGAACATTCGCCAGACTGGGCTTTCTTCGGTAATATTTGCTTCTTGCACCTCATCGGGAATACCTTCGTAGAGCCTGGACAATTCCGGGATTGGGTGCACGGCTAGGAAGTTGACCAATGCTTGGCCCTTGACAGCCTTTTGCGGTACGAATACCATGTCATATGGTGTCAATAAATTCGCCCACGTAGCCATCCGAGAGTTTAGTGCTCCCGGTTTTGTCATGAGAATTTTGAGTAGATTAACTCGGGAGATGACATGGATTATTTGTCCCGAGACATAGTAGCGAGTCTTCTGGATGGAGAACACCAAGGCTAGACACTCTTTCTCCACGGGGTTGTACCAGTGTTTGGCTCCAACCATCATCCTGCTGAGGTAGTAGATGGCCTGCTCATGGCCTGCTTTGTTGTTCTGGGCTAACGAAGTGCCAAGGGAATGGTCCATTGCCCGGACATAAAGCAAGAATGGTCTACCTGCGACGGGTGCCACCAGGACTCGGAGACTTGTCAGATAAGTTTTGATGTCATCGAAAGATTTCTGACATTCTTCCGTTCAGACGTAAGAAACTCTCTTCTTCATAAGCTTGGTGAAGTGTTGACATTTTCCAGAAAGGTTTACGATAAACCTTCGGATGTAGGCGAGTCATCCTTATAGGCCTCAAAGTTCTCTGAGGTTCTTTGGAGGGTCCATGTCAAGGATGGCTTTAGTCTTCTCAGGGTCGACTTGAATGTCTTTCGCAGTGATAATGAAGCCCAAGAACTTTCTACTAGAAATCCCAAGAAAGGATTTAGCGGGGTTCATTTTAAGCTGATGCGCCCGCATGAGATCGAAGACTGTCTTCAGGTCTCGTAGGTGATCATCCAGAAGATGGCTCATGATGTCGATGTCGTCAACATAGCATTCGACTGTCTTACGAAAGTGTTGACAGAAGATGGTGCTCATAGCTCGCTAGTATGTGGCACCTACATTTTTCAAGCAAAAGGACATTACTGTGTAGCAGTAAACCCCATTTGGATTTCTGAATGACGTATGCTTCTCATCGTCTGGGAACATCTTGAACTAATTGTAGCCTGAGTAGCCGTCCATGAAGGACATACGTTCGAAGCCATATGTGTTATCGATCATTACGTCGGTGATCGGGAGTGGGAACTCATTATTTGGGTATACAGAGTTGAGGTCCCAAAAATCAATGCAGACTCGGATCTTCCCGTTCTTCTTGGTGACGGAGACGATGTTGGCTACCCAGTTGGGGTGTTGTTCTTCACAAATGAACCTACTGTCCAAGAGCTTGTCAATCTCTTTGTCAATGGCATCCATGATGTTAGGACGGAAGTGCCGCTATTGCTGCTTAACGGGCTTAGCGTTAGGTAAGATGTTAAGCTTGTACATTATGACTTATGGGTCGAGTCCCGACATGTCCTCGTAGCTCCAGACGAAGACATCGATATATTCTTTGACCACATGGATCAAGGATTCTCGGTCGTCCCCTACCAAGCACTTGCTGATGAAGATGGGTTTGGATGAAGATCCATCCCCAAAGTCGATCTGCTCGACTTCGTCTTTGGTAGGGGGTTCTCGTAATTCAAAGTGAGTCTCCCATTACGCGCCTAGGCATTGAGCCCAGGGTTCTTCTTTGAAGAACTTTTTTGTTTTGTCGTCGTCTTTATCTTCTGAAGGACGTACGGATGTCATGTTAGCTGACAGCACCTTCCTGAATATTGAACCGATGCTGGTGTCAGAGTCCCAAGTTGAAGTTTTAGATGAGTGAGATTGTATGACATCCTCTTCTTCTGATTCTTCTGGAGTTATTGGAGGCATGATGTAGCCTACCCCCTGTCAGGTACAGTGATAGTAGTTTTGCGGCTTCCCTTTTGGCACTGAAGGTCGTAGGGGAAGGCGTCGACCTTTGTCGTAGTTCAAACCTCGGCCGCTCGCCAAGTTGTAACCCATCTTCTGGATGAGATACTTGGCTCGATCGTTATACCTATAGGTTTGTATTCTGCCGGTGTCGGGTTCTGGCTCCCGTCGGTGGGAGGTCTTGGTGACGCTCGACATTGCCAAAGATAATGGGCTTCTCGTTCTTGTTTCGAGATGGGACTATGTAACAGACTCTTTGGTACAGGACGACTTAATTTATATGACTCACAGTCGTTATTTGTGTTTGCAATGACTGTAGAGCATTATCTAGAGTGTACATGGTATTCCAATGTGGAAGACTAGAATAATTGAAAGACACTCTATTATTGATAAAACACAGGATCTTGTCCCGAGGGATTACATCATCGAGGGATGGGGCATCAACATTAGCCAATATGTATTCTCCAAGTTCTTTATCGGTGAGAACTGGAGCAGCCTTTGGAGATTCAAGGGAGATTTTTGGGAGCTTGTCCCGTGCTGGCTCCCGGGACTGTGCTGAGAAGGATGTCGAGGTCTTCTCTTGTAGCCTGACGGGTGCCGACAACTGAGGAGGACGGCCTTTAAGCCGCACCTTGAGGGGAGACTCAGTTGGTTTGCTGGGAACTGGAGCCTTTCCCTATAGCTTAGCTACGAGAGGAGCCGCCACTTGAGGGGGCTTGCCTTTGAGGCGTATCTTCAACGGAGCTTCATTGGATGTCATGCCCGGAGAAGGTGGCGCCTTCCCATGGAATTTGACTACCATAGGGGCCGATGTTTGAGGCGGCCTCCCTTTGAGTCGCACTTTTAAGGGAGCATTAATTATCATATCTGCCTCTGAGTCAGCTTTGACCTCAGCTTCTGCCTCGTCATCAGCGTCAGTAATGAAGGCTTTAATCGCTCTGAAGGGATCGACATCAGCAAACTCTGTTCGGATGATGCCGTTGGTGGACACGTATTTCATACATTGATGGAGAGTGGATGGCACTACCATATATTCATGTATCCATGGCCGTCCCAATAGGATGTTGTAGTTGACGTCTACATCTACAACATAGCAAGTCACGTCGGTCTGGAGATCGTCGATGTGGCACTTCAAGCGGATCTTCCCCAGTGGCTCACTCTTACTGGCGTTGAAGCCATTGATGGTAGTGTAAGACGTTGTCAGGCGATGCATCGAGATCCCCAACGTCTGAAGTAGAGTTCGGAGGATGATGCTGAGAGAAGACCCAGGGTCAATCTGCATTCGATCTACCTTGATGGCACCGACATACCCCGTGTAATATTGGGGTCTGTTGTGCCTGTTGTTCTTGAGCAACATATCCAGTTGAGTGAATGTAATGTTGGTGATGATCTCCCCCACATTATGGCAGTGCGGACATGCTGTAGGATCATCGTCAGGCTGCTTGACCTAACTGATGAAAGACTCGGCGTCCTACAGGGTTTCGCAGAGAGATTTTCGAGTATCTTTAGATAGACGAAGGAGCTCGAATAGGGAAAGCCGTGCTGGAGTACTGGCCAGTTGTGCCAGTATGTCAAAGTTGTGGGACTTGGCTAACCTCGGAGCATTGTCTTTTCGAAGAGGCCTATCGAAGCGGGCCTCCTTCTGCTTTTGTTTATCAGCTGTAGGAGGTTGGGATGAACCTTCTTCTTGGACAGCTATGGTGATGATAGGAGGCATCACTTCGGACGGAGCCTCCTCTGGTTGGGTGTTCTACTATAAACGCGTTTGTATGGGCAGTGCTTCCTCAAGGGAGGAAGTCACCATTCGGCAAGACACGGTCTTCTTGCCTTTGCTTTTAGAGGTAGAGGGTACCGCCGGTTGAGTCAATTTTGGAACAAGATCTGGGTGAACCCACATGATCTCTCCCTTGGATGTTATGAGTAGTGTGAGCCCACCCACGTTATCGCGGGTTAGTGCATGGTTGACTACTTCTATTGTCGCCTTTGGGATGGGGACGACGCTATCTTGAGCTGTGGTAGGCGGTAAGGTGCCGAACTGGAGCAACACTATATTGGTCGAGACTGTCTTCTCCTCGTAATCTTCTGAGATGACGTTCGTATTGATTATGCGCTGTATGTACTCTTTGAGGATGTAGCAGTCTTTAGTTGGATGTCCAATGAACCGATTGTAGTGACAATACCTCGGGTCGCCGACTCTACCTACTTCGTTAGGACGCTTAGGATCAGGTAACTTGATTTTGTCGTCCTGTTTCAGCATCTCAAAAAGCTGTAAGGTATCCTCATCATGGAAGTAGTATACCATCTTCGGTCGTGGTACGGTAGGAGGCCTCTGGACAGGACCTTGCATGCTGTTAGACGCGTTGACAGTCAACGCCTGCTTACCTTTCGCTTCGCGGCTTCTAATGTTGGTCGCAGGTTGTTTTCCTCTGTCGTCGAAGGTGGGGAAGTTAACCCCCAGAAGGCGAGCATTACGTGCCTTCTTTTCAACAGCTTCGGCTTCGATGATTAATGCGCTCCAATCAGGCGAGAGAGTGGAGTCGAGCCAGAGCTTGATTACAGGGAGCATGTTCATGCCGCATGTTCCGATGAGTGCGTGTTCCGGCATGCCCGGAGGCAACCTTAGACATGCTTGTCGAAAACATTTGATAAAGACTCGAACGGTCTCATTTTCAGTTTGTCGCACTTCTATGAGAGGCAACATGGTCATGTCCCTTCCTCCGTCGTAGAACCGATCAAGGAAGAGGTGTATTAAGTTATCGAAGGACGATATGGATTTGTCAGAGAGACTGCAGTACCAGTCGTAGGTGACTCCCTTCAAAGCCCCGACAAATAGGCTTATGAGCAAGGCATCTTCTTTTGGGAGATGCCCCGTCTGAGACTAAAAGTAGGTCAGGTACCGTCGAGGAGAATCCTTTCCGTCGTATAGCGCCAGTATTTGCGATTTATACTTGGGACGATAAACCACTTTGTTCTATTTGAAGGGGTAAGGCTGCGGGAGTCCCATCTTTTGGCGATCCTCATGTCTACTTTGGGCCTCAAAATGCTCGTACAGTTCTCTGACCATCTCGACTAAGTCTTCTGTCGAGCTGGGGGCAGGTAAAGGCGGTATGGCCTGAAGCTGGATATTGGAAAGAGGTGACGCTCGCGGTGCAGTGTGGTGCTCCGCCCCTGAAGATACCCGTTGAGAGGGTATAGTTGATTCTCCGTTGGCCCCTGGATCGGGGCTGGTGGAGACAGGTGCCCTTGCCAGAGTGGTTCGAATGTCGAACACCGCGTGGGTCAGGATCTGCATAAAGGCAGAGAGGGTTTTGAGACTCCCCTCAAGAGTGTGTATTCGCTGCACGATGTCTAGCGCTGGAGCATCTGATTCTCCTTCATTACCACCCCCTGCCATGTAAGCTATCATGACATGGGTCGAAGTGGATGGATCGGTCGAAGCTTCGCTTTCGACCTCACTTTCCTGTGGAGGAGCTTCTTCTTCTGAGGCCTCATGTTGGCTACCCCCAGCTATGTCAGAGTCGGTTTATTGAAGCGCTTCTTCATCTTCGAGGGGAGGGTTGTCAGAGGCTTGACTACCCCTGGCTGTGGCTTCTGCCAGGGCCTTGATCCTTGCTCGGGTGCGTTCGTACACCCCTGGGGATGGGACCACTTTTTTTCTCTTCCTCAGCTGAGTATTGGATGCAGTGGCTGAGGAGTTGGTGGTTGTCTTTCTCACGGATGAGTGGGAATTGGAGACAACATGACAGAAACTGACCTTGGGCTCCGCTTCATCTTCAATTGGCACTTTCTTTTTGAGGCGACGTCGAATAGGAGTCGTGGATTGTAGTCACAGAAATACGAACTGCCTCTATAATAGAGCCGCTATTTTACAATAACAGCAGTTGATGGTGACCATAGCACAGGTATGCCCTGCGAGGGGCACATTGTGCTTATCGGTCAGCTCTTCTGATCTGTGTTTGTGACTGATCACAATACGCAAATCTTGGTGGAAGAGTTTCAACTTTAACACCCCCATCAGGCGATGGCAAGGCCAAGTACCGGGATAGTCATGTGAATATTGTACCTCCTGATCTGGTTCACGTGCATGAGATTTTCCCAGATCATTGGTAGAGGAACAACATTTATGGCAACTTGAGTCCACTTTATGCGCATCACCCAAGTGGGTGCATGGACTCAACATCGTAGTTGTCCAGCCAGACTTGGTTCGAAATGCAGTAGATACGCCCAAATGGGCAGGGACTTTGAGAGTCGACCTGTTTCTGGCACAGATGTGCCCGAGTCGACTCTGTACAACTTACTATCAGTAGCGCACATGATTTTGAACGCATGCTTCTGGTTTGCTGTTGGCGTAGCACATTCGTGGTGCATGGCCTGTGCTGTCTTGGATTTTTTTGTACTAGCCCGCGAAGGGGCATAGTACTCAAAATCCAATTGTGCCTCGCTATGACAGCGAGTGAGTCTGTTGAAGACTGACGTTCTCTCCTACGCACCAGAGCTCATGCGCTGGAGATTGGTTGTACCTCAGCTCCATTGGCACATCTTCTTCGGCTGGGAAGAAGATGGTTGGAGAATGCAGTCAATACTGCATTTCTTAGATAGATGTGCGGCACCAGTGGGCGTATCCTTTTTGCTGAGAACGTTAGCAGGAAGGGCCATTTGCGGTGGCGCATCCCTTTTAGTGATGGTGCCAGGCGCATCGGCCTTGCGCATCCAGACTTGGCGAGTCTTCTTCGACTTTGGCTGCCGCTTCGAAGGACTCGTGTTGCCTCTAGAGATGGACTCCACATACGCCTGTTGATTGAGGTGTACCACGAGTGTCTTGTGGGAGGAGCCGAGTTTGATGTCGTCAGATTACGACACAGCTTTCTCGTTGGAGGAGAAAGAGGTCCCCAGCAGAGTCGCCGGCTTGTTTGCCATTAAAACTCTTTGGGATTGATTGATATTTTTAATTACAAACAGAATAGAGTACAATATAGGACTTAGACGTAGTCCTAGGAGTACACTTTTGTTTTTATTTGGATACGGTGCCGATGGAGAGAGTGGTAATAAGTTGACTCTGCTGACAACCTGACGACGATCTCGAACTCTCTGAAGGTCTGGGTTGCTCTGGATGCCGGAGCGTTGTAAGGAGAAGTGGACGTTAAGTGTCTCTTCTGGCCTCTGTTTGTGGATATAACAGTCTGTCTGTATATATACCTCTCTCTATCTGTGTGTGTGTTCATGAAGGAGTGATCCTCCTATTTATAGATAGTAGGCTGGCTGCTTACGTGTACATTTGTCGGATGCGCCTGGACGTGGGGATGCCACATGGCTGATGTTGGCGAGGGTACATAGACGATGTGTCCCGAGTTGTGGTAGAATCTGCTCGAACTGCTTCGTCAAGGCGGAGGAGCTGACACATAGCAGTTGTTGAGATTTGGTTGTTGCTGGTATCTTGGGTGGTTAGCACCCATTCTTTGAATAAAACTGAGTCAAGGGACGTGTGGCGTATGCCTGTGGCTCAAAGATCTCGGTTTTGGAGGAGAGTGATCTGTCGGGGTACGCCTAGGATCGGGTGTATAGATGTGACTTAGTCTATGAGTTTTAGGCATCATAGACGAGTCTGGGAGCATGGCTTTTGAGGCGCATGTAAAGCTTCATATCAGGGCGTGCCTAGAATCAGGCGCAGGGAAAGCGGCTTGGTCTCATCACTTTTAGGAGCCATGAACAAGTCCAGGCGCATGAATTTTGAGGCGTATGCAGAGCTTTGCCTTCTGTTGCTTGAGATCAGAAGTAAGCCTGAGGGCGCATGACCTTTGGGGCGCATGCAAATTATCGGTCGGCCACATGGTGAAGACAACTGTAGCCGATAAGAAGTACAATGATGGTACTGATGTCAGCGACTCTTTATTTTCTGCAAGGGCTGCTGATTGGACATCTTCGGGAGATGTGTTGTCGCCTTTGTTACTTCAGCATTAAATGCTTGATGATGATGAGTGTGGAGAGGCGCATCAGCGAGTTCTATTTCGGGCGCATGGGCTTATGTTCCATTGGGCACATTAATAGGGGCACATGATGTCGACGGTGCATCTGCCATGTGTCGCATCCTCCCGCCTGTTGAGTTATTCGAGGCGTTAATGGTTGCCTTGACTTGAGCTCCACCTTAGCGAACTGCCGAACTCGAGCTCTTCCCGAGGGTGAAGACGTGCTGCCCCAGTCTTCCTGTCGCTCTGAGCTTCTGTAATGGTGTCTGTTGCATCCAAATATCGGGATCATCGAGTCCCGACACAGGCCGATGGTACCTGTTGCATCCAAAGATCGGGGCGGCCGCGCTCTATCTTTCATTGTGCTGGTAGAGCCATAGGTTGTCGAGTGTGCTTGTTGCTTCCAAAGATCGGGGCATCGTGCCGCGATCTTTGTCGAGCTAGGAGAGCTCCTCCTCTTGCTACACAAGGGCTGATTGGTGCTAATGATGAGACGATGCGCCTGGATGAGTCATCAGAGTGATGCGTCTAACGGATGATGCACCTGGCATGGGACGCATAATAGTGGTTGCGCCTAGCTGTAGCTTTAGGATCTTTCTTTTTGTAGAAGTTCTCCTTTGTAAAGCCTTTCTTTAGACATGTAATAAACTTTCATACGAAATAAGTCTTCTTTTGAATGTCTTTAAACTTGTACTTTTCTTTGCTGTGTCAAGTATCTGTTTGAGCTTCCTGGCGCATTTGAGTTGGTCTTATGGCTGGGTTGAGCGCATAGGAATTTTGGCCTGTAGATGCGCCTAAAATTCCATGCTTCTACAGGTTCATATAGAGTTAGTATGAGTCTAGCTAGTGACTTGCACTGAGATATGTATTGTTTGAGTCAAATATGACTGGTACAAGATATGGGCGAGAAAGACTATTAGTAGGCGTACGAGATAGCCACCTTTTTGGCCTCATAGTTGCCTAGTTATGGGTTCATAGTTTCCTGGTTATGGGTGTGTCACTAGAGGATATATCCGACAGCGGCCACTAACAGCACGTCAGAATACTGCCGGGAGGTATGCTAGTGATGCAAAGTATGGCTAGGGGATATATCCATTCAGTGGCCCCGACTGCACGTCAGATATGTTCCTGATGTATACTAGTTCATGCGAAAGCCTCTAGCGGATGCTATGATTTATTTCTTCACCTACTTATACGTACCAAAATAGTCTTCAAGTGCATTACACTTAGATGGATAGTTTATCTTGTCAGTTATATTTATGTACATGTATATTACCTTTACTGTTCATATTATGGCTAGTTGTTGTATCTTGTTACGTCCCTCTGAGGACCTGGTGATCTCTCCTGGTAGATGATTGTGCTGAGTTAGTTCGCTGATCTTGTTGGTGTTGCTATTTCCTATTTATGTATCTTCTGTAATTTTATATTTACTTGCTTTTTGTTGATTAGCTTAGCTTTATAGACCCATATTGTTCTTCGGGTCTAATCAAACATATATGTTAATGGGTTGCAGACCATGGCATATATTGTTTATTCTTGATTTTATTATTTATTGTGGATTGAGATATAGATTAGTTAGCATATGTTAGTATAGTTTACAACGTACTACGATTACGATAAGTCCATTAAATTAGGATACTTATTCTAGTCGTACAACTGGCATACCCATGCATTGGGTTTGCTATATATTTTGGAACTGGGGTATGACAGTAACAGTAAATATATAGAGTATACAAGAGAATGTAACAGGTACATGAATGTAGCAAAGTATAAAAGTGATAAATAAGCATAGTAACATGAATTATCATATACAATAGTCAGAAAATTAACTATCTAAGTGAGTGAGCACTAGTTTCAATATGTGATCGGCAAAGAACTTGTATGAGAATTTATGGCCTGGTTAAGCATATGTGTGGTGTATGATTAACACTAACGGTGAATAATATCATGCACGGGAAGGGTACGATCATATATTTACACTACTACTCCCCGCATCCGACTGATACAGTGGATCAAACTATGGCATGTTACGACACATGATTCTCTGAGAAGGTTGCGAGCCTTCGCATAAATCGGTGTCTATACAATACACAAGAATAACAACGGGGGTTGCACAGGGTATACCAAGACATACAAGAAATAATCTCATGATAGGATCTGGAAATATTAATCCGTATAACCAATGTGTCAAGAAATCAAGGATATCTACACTAAATACAAGAAATATAGAAGATATAATAAATAGAAAGTTATCAGAGAATGTACTCGCTTGAAATCCGATATGAAGTATCAACAATATCCGAAACAGTGCATCAAAGACCTAAATATGGAATATCAATGTCAAGTGGTATTTTGGGATAAAAAATATGCTATAGTAGCTTAATACTAGGTCTCCAAGTCATTTCTAGGTAAAACTAGGTCAACTGGGTCAATACCTTGCTAAACTAGGTCATATCTAGGTTTTTAGGGCCATACCAAGGTACTCTGTCTATACTAGGTTAATACCCTATGTAGCTTTCTATATTGTATACTCCTATGCTCTACAATGCAATACCTTAACCACTATACTCAATTACCTATGTATTGCCTATACATTATCCTGTAGCAATACCCATATACAATTATATACCCTCACATATCCTATTGCACATCCATTCCTTAATGTTTTACCCATTACCATATCCGCATAGGTAAAACCAATTACCTTGTTAACTTAGTTACCCTTACATATTACCTATATCCACATATAGGAATGCACATATACCCTAACATTCCCCTACACACCTGACCTAAACATTACCTATGCCAAACTAATTCCCAACACCCTGCCTAAGCTACTGTGTGCTACTCTTCCTCTCTGATCAGTGCACATATATGCACAGGTGCACAAGTGTGCACCTGCTACTACTGTTCCAGGAATCTTCCATGCTCACTCCTACTGCAACTCTGTCCCTCACTTAGTTGCTGCCCATTAATCTTGCATATTATATTGCTCTCTCTTCTATCAGTAGGGGAACACAAATATTTCTCTGCCTAGGACAGAACCCTCTCCCTATACTGAACCTACTAAACCCCATGACTGCTGATGCACAAGGCTATATACTGCTTACTCTTCCTCTCTTCTCACTGTTGCTGTGCATCTCATACTGCCCCCTCTCCCCTTTCTGTACTCTGCTGTACAGCAGAGTAGCTAATGCTACTACAACTGCTTCACTGCTGTAATGCACATCGACATCTGCTACTGCCAAGGGCAGTAGCATACCTCATGTTTTACTTAATCTACATGTTCTCCTCTCTTAGTTATTCATCTATTCAATGATCTAAACTATCAAGCCATCAATCTATCTATGCATCTAAACTTCATATTAACACACATTATCACAAGACATATATATATGCATCCTTCAATACACCTTCACATACACATTTATAACCACATGTGTGCTACACATACCACTATCACATATACTTACAATCATATATAATATCCATGACCCTATAGCCATATACACACATACACACATACACTATGACATTCACAAAACACATATCTATAAACATTCCCAATATATCTCATAAGACACAACACACACATGTCTAATGAGTATACATACACATGTGTATTCACAAGTGTATTCACAAGACACACACAGACACATATGCATAAAGACAAACACTTGGTGTGGATTACCCTCGAATCACACTAATCTTCGGTACGCTTGTGATACGTCCAAGATACCTATACCAAACCTTGTCTGAATCTTACCAAATCACATGAGCAAGTCTAATATATATATATATATATATATATATATATATATATATATATATATATATATATATATATATATAACATAATTAGAGTATAATATAGCTAGTGCCAAGTGTCATATGCAATTGGACATGTGTACCACAAGTATCGGAGGGAAAAACCTCCAAAATGACTCTATGTCCTACTGTATCATGATATGGCCTACTCGTATCCAATTGTGGACACAAATCTAGACACAAACAAACAAATCTAGTCTACTTAGATCTACAAAACCCAATGACAAACACTTGATGCAACAATCTCGGAATTCCCGCAAAATTGACACAAAACTCAATAGAACTTTCACATAGAGAGCCATTAGAGCCTCATTCTTCCTCCTATTGGTAGTCCTAGTCCATGGTTGAATTCCTAAGGGTCAAATAGAACAAATAGACTCTAATTAGAGAGGACATGAGATGTATACCTATTGGAAGATAGATTCCCAATAAAAACCAAATGGATACAATTATGACACAAAGCTCCTAGCAATTGGACTCCTCTTCTAATGCTCCTATGCTCCTTCAAGTGAAGAAAATGAGAGTGATGAATGAGAAATTGAGTGGAATTTGAGAGGAATTTGTGGGAGAATGGCTCAAATTGGGGAAGAACACCAAAATGAGATAAATGGACACAATAGAATGAAATGAGAGGATGAGAGTCTCTCTCCTCTTGTGGCCGACCATAAAAGGCTAGGTCATGCCAAATCAAAATGACTAATATGCCCTCTAAAAGTTATCATGAGGGCTTGTTAATACATGGAAAGCTCTAAATCTATTTTGGTAAATAGTCTAATCCTAATTTAATTAAATGGCATGACTAAGGGTCTAATTGGGACTAGTCTAATGAGTTGGTCCATAAATCATGTCATGCTAATTATTGGGCTTTAATCTAGGATCCAGTCTAATTGGTTCACTAACACTTGTCTAACAAATAGGCTAGCCACTAAGCATAATAACTAACATAATTTAATAAATAAATATACACAATATAACGTAATATGAAATAACAAAAATACCCATATTTAGAAAAGTGGTAGTGACAGGAACTGGATCAAGGGGATCGAGTTCGGTTCGATTTAGGGTAGAACTCGGTCCAAGTTCGGTTGCCCTAGTTCTGATTTGAATCATGAAGAACGAGCTTTGGTTTGTGTAGGTTTGTGGGCTATTTGATAAGTGGACTGGGTTTAACAAATACACAGATCAAATAATTGATTAGGTATGCTATTTTGGTAGATGAACTTTTTGTAGCTGAGCCATGTGCCAATCTCGTTGAACCGTACATTTTTCCTAGACTCAATAAATTGAAAAATACATAAAAAAGTAGAAAAATTGTCTCGATCAGTGATGGGATTATCATTGGCCAAGACTCTGACTGAATATAGCAGCAAGGTTGGAGTCGTTCAGCAGCAGTACCGTACTTGTATATTATTTGTGTATTTCGAACTAGAGTTGTCAGTCGGTTATCAAAATCAGGTGTGACCAGACCAATGAGCCAACAGGGAGGGGATTCTAATTTTTAGGTCAAATTTTTGACGGATCATAAAATGGCGAGGGAAAGTGAATTGTGATCGGCTATATCATATTTTTTAGCGACGTCAAAAAATGACGTCACTAAACGTCGCCAAAATTAATAAATTTAGCGATATGGTCGCCAATCGTCGCTAACATTTCTACCGGCCACCAGCGACATTTAACGGCTTTTAGCAACAAAATATTTCATACTACCTAAATGTAGTCCCTAGTTGGCGTAATTTGTCAGCACCAACGTTTGACGTCTGCTGATGTTACTTTGTGTGTTGCAAATTTCCATAAAATTAGCAATGTCTTTAGATGGAGTAGCTGATAATGTCGCTAAGATGACTTATTTTGGTAGTAACTCTTTTACACTTAATAAAATGAATTTCTTGTGATGTTGTTCTATATCTTTAATATGCTAATTGTTTTAGTTTGATGTAAAGTTATTGCTGCTCATGTTAAATGTTGTTAAAATGAATGAGACACATGAATAATGAGCTGCTTGGATAACTTACATATGTGAAATGAATTGATAATGCAAATGGCACAAAAAATATGATGTGGTATGTTAGCTTGAGAAATGATGGGATGAAATGATTAGACTTAGGATCGATATATCCCAAGAGAATGAGAAATGTTGACAAGATGAGAATGATGGAAATGATAAGTTATTGAATATGACTTTAGATGAGATGAGATGAGATGATGAAACATTCGCTTTATTTACTTCAGTATTTTATCATACAATCTATGCTTATAGAGTCGTATAACATTCCATCATCATGGATAACTTGTGCACAAGGTAGTAAATTTTCTCGAACTGTACCTGAGGCACTAGGAATGGTTCGACCTAGGGGAAATATGAAACTTGGTATGGTTGCACGGGATAATTGTGGGACTTTTATGAGGCTTTCAACCTACGGTAAAATGACAACGTATCTGTTATGGGAACCAGGGCGAAACATTGTATGGTTCTCGAGTTGTAATCCTTGTAGCATGTATTTTATTGTAATGAGAGAGAGAGAGAGAGAGAGAGAGAGAGTTTGTAATCAAGTTGTTCTTTGACTTTTGAGTCGTTATAATTTTGTTTATTGTATCAATAAGGAAATTCATTTCGTATAGTGAATTTCTATTTATTTCTACTGTATTGACTCTAAAGTTTGAGATCACTTCGGTTGATCGAAATTTTGGTGCTTGACGTATATATGTAATTTAGGGTTGTACGACATATCGTGTAGTGACGACTTTCGGTCCTTTGGGATTGGGGCGTAACAGAGAATACAGAGCAAAGGAGAGATTGACTAGATCTAAGTTGTAGACGTTGAAGGGATTATTGGCGACTTGCTAATAGATGATTCAGTTGCATCATAAAAATTGTCAGCCTTTTATCATAAATTTTTATTCATTTATATCCAACAATGTTTCTGCTTTAAGTTGCCTTGTTTTAAAGTTTTAAAAAGTAAACATTCTACTAGTTCATCAGAGTTATTATATTCATAAAAATGTAAAATTTTATTCATTGTGGATTGTAAGCGTACAACATGAAAGATAACAACAAAACATAACAATTCATTTATAATACTTACATGCATGACATGCATGTATACAACGAATATAGATAAGTATGATACCATCTTAAACATAAACAACATTTATCATTTAAGAGAATCACATATGTTATGCTTGTTTTATAATCTAATATTTCAAACCTAGCATTATCAATACACAATATTTGAAAATCGTGTACTTCTCATTTCAGGCCATAGTTTTAACATTTTGGAAAGTAGTCTATTTCCAAATTCTATGTTATTTCTCTTCATTTGTTATAATTAAAGTAAATAATGTAAAATAATTGTTATAAGTTTGTCACGCAATATTTTAATAAAGTTATTAGAACATTCAACAATATTTGAAGCGTTAATATCAAATCTAGGACATAGAGCATAAGTTGTTATCTAATCTTCATAATTACGAGTTTCATCGCCTGTACCAATAATCCATTTAAAAACATTCATATTTTTGCCTTTAATTCTTTCGTACCAAAATTCGGTATTATTGTCATTGTAAGACTATGTAAGCTTATCTTACCATACTTGATATTGCGTTACTCCAGTTACTTGAGTTTTCAAATTTTGTTTAAAATTTTGAATATAAAAAAATATGCCAATTCTATACACATCATTTATTAATCCTTTTTGTTTATTCGATATAAATCAAATCATATTTCATTCATTAAAAAAAATTAAAAATATAATTTTCAAATTGTTCAAAAATAATCTCCATGGATCAATATTTTTACTTTCAACAACAACATAAGCAAATGGATATAATTGATTTTTTTAAAATCGTGAGCATAAAAATAAATTAATTACCTTGATATCGAAATGTAAGAAAGTATAGCATTTATACTATTACATGTAAATAATTCTTTCAAAAACCATCGACAATGATATCTAATATAGGTAGAAGTAAATGTGGGCTTCCTTTTCATGTATGTTTTGATTAGTCCGTTATGTATGTTTCTTGCGACAAGGTACGAGTTTCGTATCCGAAAATCCTATCCTTGCCCTGAGCCGAACGCCTCACTTTCTTTTTTGTCTATGGTTGCGTATAGTTCAGGATATTATAATATGAAAGTTTAGAATATCAAGTTATAAAACTAGAATAGTTGAGAATATGACTTATATGACTTATATGACTTATATGGCAATGGAGACCTAAGCTATAGATTAAGCCAATCTCATATTCATCACCCATGTTCAGACATACCTAAAAAGTCTTCCCCCGCAAACCGGGTATGTAGCCCCATAATTCTTTTGGTCAGAATAATCTTAGCATACCAACCTCGATCAAGTGTACATTCCTAGCTTTGAATCGGTACAACGACATATACATAATTTGACTTAAAAACATGCAATATGTGAAGTTAGTCATCCTGACAACGCGCTACTGCATGTTCTCGCTACCATCAGTAGCACCTTGAGAGGAGAATGGTGAAATAAACAATTCTCATTTAGTTGGTAACCGACGAGATTTCTCGATGATGAGTAGACCTTTGTACCTTCCACTATTCTGAAGGACAGTACGATGATCATTAACAGAATCATTTCAAGCGCTGTTCTGACAAAATTATTTTTGATACATTCTGCTAATGAGGGACAGGAACGGAAGAATTAAATGATGTTGCATGTGTGATAGTTTCCTCTCAAATAGAATATCAGTATAATGATAAACTTCGAAACTCTGTGGTTAATGCATAGATTTTCTGGATTCCAACTATATTTGTGATGTATAATGTCAGTACCCAAACATTAAGAAGAAATTACAGGAGTGCTGATCTGAGCCGATATTTAGTCGAATCAATGCGATACCAAAGCTAGGGGTAGATGTCTCACTGTATTTTCTCTGATGAAAGGATTACGAGGAATAACCTTATTCAGACTACTCAAGCAACCGACGAGCGCGAGAACGCTATGAACGTCAAATTCTATAGGAATAACTTACTTATCGACCACGAGACACCAACCAATATTTCTGACAGAGATATTTGATCAAACCACAGAGTAATTCAGATAGTTATGAACATAACAATGTGATAATATTTCTAGTTAGGACAGATCAATTTGCCATATTCTAACTGATGCAGCTCCATGAAGTCAACTAAAATGTAGTTTAAGGATGGGACTCAGCTTGGTTGGCAAGCCATTGGCACAGTATAAATGAAGAGGATGATAAGCATTTGGAAAACTAAAAATAGAATCACTCCATTTGGTGTTTGAAGCAATAGCATGGGCAAGAGTGCAATGTTAATTAGAGGCGCTCTGCTGATGCTTCTGACAGTGCTAACCTCTGAAGTCAGAAGATCCGTCGCGGTCTGGACGGCTGCCACCGCGACTTTCTACGGTGGAAGTGATGCCTCCGGAACTATGGGTGCGTCGACAACATCATTTTCTTTTTCCTCTTTCTTCTTCTTCTTCTTCTTCTTCTTCTTCTTCTTCACTATTATCTGCACGGATGATTTAGTCAGTAGTGATCCAATGCAGGAGGAGCCTGTGGCTACGGAAACCTATACACGGACGGCTACGGGGTAAAGAATGCGGCTCTGAGCACCGCGCTCTTCAATGGCGGGGCCGCCTGCGGAGCGTGCTTCCGGATCGTGTGCGACCGCAGAAGGGCACCACGGTGGTGCAAGGCAGGCACGGACATCACCGTGACAGCCACCAACTTCTGCCCACCGAACTATGCCTTGCCCAGCGACAATGGCGGGTGGTGCAACCCGCCGAGGAAGCACTTCGACATGGCGCAGCCTGCATGGGAGACGATCGCCATCTACAAAGCAGGGATCGTACCCGTCTATTACAGGAGGTACGTACTTTTAATCATCTTATAAGTATAAAAACCGAACGCAGCTGTTGCTTCAAATGCCTGCCCAACCATTCTAATATTAACGGAAGCGCAGAGTTAATTGCGGACTGACCGGAAGGACGGGAGGCATAAGGGTGACCGTCAATGGGAGAGACTACTTCGAGTTGGTTACGGTGGCCAATGTAGGAGGCTCCGGGGTGATCTCTGCGATGTGGATCAAAGGTTCGAACACGAATTGGCAGACGATGAGCAGGAACTGGGGCATGAACTGGCAGAGCAATTCCTACCTAAATGGCCAGAGCCTATCCTTCAGGTTCCAGACTGATAGCGGAAGGATCAGGACTGCCTACAACGTGGCACCGTCCGGTTGGAAATTCGGCCAGACCTACACCACATTGGTCCAGTTTTGATCATCGAAACGATCGGTATATAGTTTCGAGAAGCCTCGATCGATCATCGGTGATCTTTTAGAGCACTGGCACTGGCACATATTAAGATCCCAGAGCCTCTTATTTCCCCTTACATTCTCCTTGGGTGCTGAGTCAGTTTATGTTGTTGAATTTCTCTACTGCTCAGGTTGTGGCTAAGGATTTAAAGTTAGCCCACCTTAGAAACATTTATCTTTGTGGAATAAAAAGATGAAGCTCTTTGAAGTGAATCTGTTGTGTACACTAGTAGTTAGTAAGAATAAATTTCGTGTGTTCAATTCACTGTTACTTATTATGAACTTTTAATCCGTTCTTCCTAATGCTAGCAATAACGCTGTTTGTCAGATATGTCATTGATGTTTGATCGTGACCGGTGTACCAAAAAACTTGAGTTCAAAGGTCGTCCGTCAATAATGCATATTAAGCAAACTATGTATTCTTGATAATTAATTTGTCGTGCGTGCGGGGTGCATCTAGTGTTCTAAGACCTCGTATCTCAATATTTTACTCAACCTATTTAATACTTGAAGAAGAATAAAAGGATCACCAGTGATGTCATGATATATTTGTAGAACCTAAAAAATATAAACCACATACGCACACAGAGGAGAAAGAGGACACAAAACTCACTTTATTTTACTCTACTTGTTGTTTTTATTGTTTGCTAGGACTGCCTTTAAATAGGCTGTACAACAAAGTAGGCAAACAAAATATGAGAAGCTAATAGCTCCAAAAATAAAGCATAACCACAAGCTATGCAAAAGACTAGGGACAACAGGATTAGATCTAACAATCACCCCATAATCTTGTTGCTTTATCATGTTGTCTCACTTATAGCAGCACGGGATGTTCAAATTCACTTTGCACCTCTAGGAGTAGAGCTTCCTTCCCCTTTTCAGGACATTCTGAAAAAAATGTCCATAATTATTGCAATTATAACGCCTTACTCTTGCTTTATCGAATCTTCCAAGACTGCGACGACTTTGACCATGAGCAACACTGGAGGAGCCCTTGCCTTCACGCTTCTTCTCACGTGCCTCCCACTCGGCTCGGGTGAGAAGGAGGTGCTCCTCGCCATTATCGTCGTCGTATCCGCAGAGCCGTTCCTCATGGACTTTGAGGCGCCCAATCACCTCCTCGACCGTCATCGTTTTTAAGTCGTCGAATTGCTTTATCGTGGAAGCTATCTGCAAGAACTTCCTTGGGACGACGCGAAGGAATTTCTTGACGACATAGATTTCCTCAACCTTGTCGCCCAATGCACATATTTTGTTGATAATCGTTGGTAACTTGACAGCGAAGTCATCGACCGACTCCCTCTCCTTCATGTGCAACCCTTCGAACTCAGTTTTGAGGGTTTGCACCTTAGCCTTCATATAGACCTTCATCTTAATTGCCATGGCTACATAATTGCTCGTCGTGAGCATCAGATAATGCAACGATATGGCGAAACTCTCCTTCTCCGCCATACTCATCAGTACCTCGTCACCGGTGACACTACTTCCCGGAGAGACGACATGTATTGTGGCATGAACGGATCAAGTACTCGGCCCTTGTGGCTCTGATACCAAATGTAGAACCTAAAAAATAAAAATCACACATGCACACAGGGGAGAAAGAGGACACAGAGGTCACATTTTTTTTCTCTACTTGTTGTTTTTATTGTTTGCTAGGACTGCCATTAAATAGGCTTTAGAACCAAGTAGACAAACAAAATACGAGGAGTTAATGGCTCCTAAAATAAAGCATGACCACAAGCTAAGCAAAAGACTAGGGATAACAGGATTAGATCTAACAATATTAAGACAAACCATCTTACTACTTACTATACCTAAAGAATTTTGTGTTGGCACAAAATCTCTCAGTTATATACTGACACCAGCGAGTTTCGCTTGATACTACGAATATCAACCATTACTAAGTCTGATCTTCCATCTATACCTCACCGTCGCATGGCCATATGTCGATTTCTACTTAGCTTCTTGATTCACCTTGGTGATGATAGCTTTGTACATTAGGTCAAAGGGCCTCTCCTCCTTAGGGTGGCGAGAATTGATTGTTCCTATCCATCTCCTTACTTTTCTGTGTACATGAACATACATGAGAGGGACGGGCTACTATGATACTACTCCGATGCTCAAGTCAGATTATGATTGAGGTGGGTGTGTAAATTGACATAATTTTAGAATTAAAAAAAAAGGATATCTTTGGAGAAAAAAGAGGCATTTCATATAGGCATTGCTTTCTTACTTCCAAGTTAGGGATTAATTATGATAAATATGTCATCTCATCAAATACTATTGATTTATTCTTTAAGTCAAAGGATAATTAAATGCACCATATCCGGACATGGTTTGTAGAATTATGGCAGTAATGTGATATCCCTTAAATCTTTTATAAATATTTCACCATTATCTTAATGAGATACTCCATCATTTATGTATTATAGAGGTTCCGAATTGGGCCGATCTCTATCCATTAAGGAAGTCAGATGGCTCGACCTATGCCTTGGCAAATATATTATCAAAAGCCTGAAGTTTTAGTCGAAGTCGTGCAACGAGTTCGGCTGATGACTTTCTTAAAAATAGGCTCATTTTGTGCTGGATATATCATCAATCATAAGAATGAGGACTCGAGTTCATATCTCGGTCTTAGCATCTGTAATAGATTTTAGCCATGTGTAACTACCACTTTTCCTGGAGATGGGTATTTTTGACTTTTTTCTATTTCTTGTTTTTATTGTGAATAATGGCATTCAAATTATATTTTGAGTCATAAATTTATTTTACAAAATTAATAATTATAATTTTGGGATTAATTATTTATAATATTTAATATAGTGCACATACTATATCATTTATTATGATTAGTGGTTATCCATTAGTTAGAATAGTTGTCAGTGACCCTAGTGGACCTAATTAGTGGGATTAGACAACCATCAAACCCATTTTAATAAGTTAGTTTAGTCTCTAGTTAGACAAGCAAGTTTAATTAGAAGATTAGGTTAAACACCTAATTAGAAGAAAGAATTTCTCTAGAACTTGTCATGACAAGTTGAGAGGGCTTCGTAGACATTTCACCAAGCCTAGAATTCCCAAACCCTAGCCTATGGCAGCCAATTCTTCTATTTAAGAGGAACATCTTCTTCTTCTTCTTCCTTCTCTTCCATTTGGAATTCTAACCCTAATTTAGAAGTTCTTCTTTAAATTATTCCTACTCTCAAATTCTTTCCAAATCAACCCAAATTAGACTCATTCTCTTCCCCTCAAAGAGTAGAAGGCTCTAGAAGCAAGCTTCGAGGGATTGGAGCATTTGGAGCTTGAGGGCTTCTAGATCTTGGGACTTTTTCATTGGAAATCTATCTCCAAATAGGTATATGCATTCTAAACCCTTTTTAGTTCATATTAAATAGTGTAGATGCATTAATTAGGGACCCCCATGCATTAGGCTTGCCATTAGTGAAGAGTTTAGACTCTCCTCTTCCTATTTGAGAAAATTTCCTTTTGGATTTGACTCAAATTAGGGGGAAACCCTGAGAATAGTAATTTTAGGATTTGTGAATAGGTTCACTAGGTCATGCTAGTGCTTTAGAACATGTGGGTGTGCTATGATTCAAGTTTGGATCCATTTGGAGTGCGTATCATGGATGTATTCGATATGCACGCCAAGTGTTTGACAAAATGACCAAAAGAGCACCCAATGCTCTAATTTTAGTTTTAACCATTGTATTAGGAGTGCATTGGTATAGGTTAAGCATTGGTAAGACTATATGATGATTAGGATTATGTTGGATGTCTTTTGTGTGCCTTGGGGACTTGAGGACATTTTTGGACTAATGTAGATAATGGGAACTGTTGTGTTTTGAATCGATGTTAGTGTATCAGTCCTTGTATATTTATTTGCATCAGGCCCTTGTAGTATGTTCTACCCTGTATGCATTTTTTACTCAGTCTTATTTTATTCTGTTGAAGTCCATATTGGTTCAGTCCCTTTTGTTCAGTATCTAGTTGATAATTGCATCAGTCATCATAGACTTTGTATCAATCCATTTACCTATTAGTTTAAGTCTCTAGTTAAACAATCTTGTATCAATTGAGAGAGTACGCCCTGTTTTGGTATCAATCCTTACTTATACTTTTGTTTTAGTCTTGTTTATATGTTCAATCTTCCTAGTTCTTGTTATCAGTCATAGGCCATTAGGATCAGTCTTATTCTCATTTTGTTCAGTCCCACATTTGGACATCAGTCCTATAGGAAATTATTAGTCCCAGTCCTAGGATACTTCATTGTGTCAGTATTTTGAGTTGAAGAAGGGGCTCGGGTGGGCATGGGCAGTGGACAGTCTGACTTTTATCAGTTGTGGCTTGTTCCTTTAGTATAAGTCCCTCCATTTAATTGTTCAGACCTATATTATACTACTTGTATCAGTAAGAGTATGTTCAGTCCTCTGTTTTCACTTGTTTCAGTCCTTTACTTGAAGTTTCAGTCCCTGTTTATATATTGGTTCAGTTCCACATATTCATTTACCTATTTAATTAGTATCAGTCATACAGTTTGGTATCAGTTAATAGGAAATGTGGGGGAATTGCTTTAGTCTATATTGGTTTAGTTTATTTTCTCAGTCTTATTGATTTGGTTTTAGCCATTGTATCAGTCTATGTTCAGTCCCTAATGTCTATATTTTAGTCTTTCATTGCTTATGTCAGTCTTTGTTCAATTCCAAATTGTATCAGTCTATTTTCCTTGTATCAGTCAATAGGGAAATGTGGGGCTTTACATATTGTTTAGTCCCCTTTTTCTTCCATTTGTTCAGATATTTGTTCAGCCTTTTATTGCACTATGGTATCAGTTTTAGGATCCTTGTTCAGTCCCTATTATAAATTTAGTCATAGGATATATTACATTGTCCAATCCTTAGATCTTCTTGTATTAATTTAATGATATAGAGGAGCTCGAGTTTAGTTCCATTCATTGTTTGGCCCACTTACCTATTTGTTCAATCCTTAATTGGACACTAAGTTCATATATTATTCAGTAAATAGGAGGTAATTTGTTCAGTTCTATTTTCTTAAATTGTTCAGTATCTACTTTCCTATCATTGTTCATTCCATTTTTTATATTGTTCAGTCCCTATTTTTTGTTTTGGTATCAGTCCTAATTTATATACTTGTTAGCCCATATCTTCAAAAATTCAGTACTTATTCATTCATTTGTTCAGTTCCAAGAGCAGGGTCTGTTAGCATAGGTTCAGTCCTTGTGTGGACATGGCATCAGTTCCTGCATTCATATTTCAGCCCTATTTGATTTGTTGAGCCTAATGTTTCAGTCTTGCCTTTTGTTCAGTCAATTAGAAATATAGGACAGTCCATATTTCTATATTGTGCAGCCCCTATATTGGTATCAGCTTTAGTATCCATGATTTTAGTCTCTATTAATCATGTATCAGTCACTTCCTGTTAAATAGCAGAGTATAGGATACATATTAGCATTAGTTAACCAATTTGGGGGGGGGGGGGTGGAGATTACCTCAACCTTCTACTACTGTTCTTTTTCCATTGTTTCATTCACTTAAGTTTTAGTATCAGTCATGGGTAAAGAGAAAATGGAATGGCTTGAGTTTAGTATTAGTTAGTAGGATCTAGGCTTTTAGTGGCTAAGATAGATTAGGATATGGTAGGATACTATGCTATCCTAATTAACTATTATAACATAGAAATTTAGAGTGTGGTTCCATAATCCTAGATTTTGACTTACACAACCAAGATTAGACTAATTAAACCAAGTTTGGCTCAGAGTTCACCAGTTGACTAGAGTTGACCTAGTTGACTTCTCTGACCTAGAAAAGGCCTCAGAGCATATAAATAATGCATTTAAATCCATTGTTTACTCTAAAACACTTTGTAATCCTATAAATTCATAATAGGTCTTTGTGACGCCAGTTCAGATATTGATACACAGTCGTTTCTTAGGATATCAGGCGAGTACCTACCTCGGGTTGTTTTCATCATGATAGTATCTATATTGTCTACTCTAGACTACTTTACTTGATGTTGACGCACTGTTACACGGATTGATACTAAATAGATCTTGTCAGGAGATGTTATCCTGTCACTACCACTTTTTAGCCTTGAGGGTATTTTGGTCATTTTGGTTTTTGTGAATTATTTTATTATTTAATGCATTGGTGTTGTAATTTTTGACTTTTGCTAGTTGTGACTTTAGAGACTAGCCTAGAGTTTGACTTTGACTCTGGTGACTTAGTTAGGCTGGTGTGGGACCCTAATATAACTTAAGTTGGTCTTAGTTGACTTGAGTATGGCCAAGGTTTATGAGAGGTTGGGAGAATTTTATATTTGGACTTATGGCTAAGGGGTTGAGCCAGCTAGCTAATGATCTTGGCCCAAAGCCCATTCATATGAAATTCTAACCCTAATTCCCTATATGGCCGGCCACCACATCCCAAGTATGACCTAATTTCAGCCTATATAATATCTCTACATGACCACTTGCCTCTTTTAGAAATCCTTCTTTAGGAAACCCTAATTTCTTTCCCCTTTCATCATTCCTCCACCAAATTGATCCCAATCTTTTGCATTTGATTCTAAATCTGGAGTAGAGGTTGAAGGAGGCTAGCTTGCAAGGAGGGGAGTTCATTCGGGAATTGCTTGAGGAAGGAGACTTTACAATTTGGGGTTTTTTCTTGGAGATTGGCTCTCTATAGGTAATTCCTTCAAATCACCTCTAAATCCTGATTTCTTTCTATAGATGCATCCATATAGGTGTCCCCTAGTTGTAGGATGAGTTTGATGAAAATTCGTATTGATTTGGTGTCCGTATTGGATACGTATCAGTGTGGGTTTATACGTGTTTGATGAAATACCTCAATGGAGATTTTATTATTATTTTTGAAATCTTTTTGAACAAATTTGTAGAGCTACATGTGCTCGTGGATTTCATGCATAACTGAGTCGATCATCGGGTTTGTGTCGTATCGAATGAGGGGCTGGACATGCCGCACAGACCATACAAGTTGTGCCCTACTACCCGACACAGTTTCTGGACACGACATGCCACGTGGTGGCCTGACACTTGGCTAGTAGGTCGGGACAGTGACTGATAGGTCACCCACCAAGCCACGCATGGCCACGTATCGTATCGGACACGTTCTTACGCACGCACGCATTTTGCACTGTCCCTGTGCAGTCGACTTCCTTCGATTGATACGTGAGTCGTGTCACGCACAGACACGTCTTAGACTCAAATCAGGGTGTCGACCCTCTAGCCCTACCCCTGGCGAACACGTGGACACGAGCACGAGGTGTCATGTGTCGTGTGTCGTGCGCACGAACCTGTGTCCTCGCCGCACGATGCTGTGCTGTGCAGTTTGTACCTATGTGTGTTTAAATTGTTCTGGACACTTTGTTTCCACTTGTGTGGACACGAAACTACCTCTGACACATGAACACATGTACCTAGCATCTGTGCACATATTGGGTTGAGTTTTATTTGATTTTTATTTGGAATTGGGTTCTTTGGTTTGACTGAACCTGGGAATTGGGTTTTTACTGATAACTGAGTTTGAGATTTGAAATTAATGTTCAATGTTAAAGTTTAGACATGTTATCATAGCTGGGTTCAAATGATTCATGATTAGGTTTGTAGTTTGGGTTTTCACTTAGAATTTGGGTTCGATTTAGAAAAGGATTATGAATTTACTGATACTTGAAACTGCCATTATGTTCGAAATGGATTTTGGGATTTATATTGGATGTTATTATATATTGTTAACTGAGTTTAAATTGAATGTGTATAAAACTGAGATGGGTTTGTTTGAAACCAATGCTTCTAAATTAGCAAATGTTAACTGAGTTGGTATAGGACTGACTGATATGTAAACCTAAAAAATTATTTACTGCTAGCCTATGTTGTAAACCTAAGAAATTATTTACTGCTAGCCTATGTTGTAAACCTAAGAACACATGTAAACCTGAGAATTACACACCATATCACTCTATAACCTACTGCCTGTACACACACACCCCTCACTATCACACCATACAACTGTACACACACACTCTAATCACTGTCACACATATTACTCTTGTCCACACATACTCATATAAGTGAGGCACCCACATACACATATTCATATATACCACTTGACACCATGTATCCTTAACCCCCTTTTATGTAACCCCTAATACACACACCATAGTTATCACCTTGATACTTAACTGGACCCCCACCATGTTAATTTCGGCCAAGCAAACCCCACATGGCTTAATGCATCAAATTAAATAGGATTTAAATCCTAGATTGCTTAAAATTTATTTAAGGATATGTTAAATATACCAAATTATCCCAATCCTTAACCAAATCCTAATATTTCTTTCCCCACCCTGTGGCCGACCACTTCTCCCTATCTCCCTCTCTATTTTCGGCAGCAATCTCCCTTCTCATAGCCTCCACACATCATCCCTTCATTATACATCTTTTCCTCCTTCACAAAAACTCATCTCCTCCACCATACATCTATCCAACCCCTCAAAACAAACCCTAAAAAAACTCCATCCCCGCATCCAACCCTCTATAGCCATTATCAACACTCCCATACTCATCAAGAGAGGTTTAGCAAGCGAGGATAGCGGGAAAGATTGGAGTTGTGGTGAAGAGAAGTCATCACCACCCTTTCTAGCAAGGATCTTTGGTAAGAACCCTAAACTTTTCTTCTAAAAACTTTTGCTAAAATTCTGTAGAATATATGTTATTAAATATGTAGAAATTATATTTTGATGAATTTTGTTATATTTAATCGTCCATAAAAGTTTCATGTATTATAGGCATAATATCCATGTTCCAGTAGGGTCAAAATTAACACCATTGTGAAGGAACTACTAGTTATTGATGTCTATTCTTGAAACTGAATTTTATGTGTATTCATATACATAAATTAGGATTTTTAAGTATTTTTTCATGAATTTAGCAACTCAATTCTGGTCGAGAAAATTATGGGTCAAAACTAGCTAATTTCGGGTGACCTGCTGACCTAGAATGACCCAAACTTGTAGTATAATCTTATCCTTGTATCTCTGATGTTATTCTGGAAAATAAAGTATTTAACTTCTGTTTAAATTTAATTTTTGGGTTATTTTATCAATTATGAGTAATTAACTATGTTCCGGACAAGTTTCGGGTTAACTAGCTAACTTAGTAATCAACTAGTCATAAATACCTTTAGAAACATTAATTCTATAATTTTAGAGTTAATTCTATATAAAATTAGTTTAAATAATATTTTAATAATTTTTATATGATTTCTAAGTATAGTATTGAAGTAGGGGCATAACTGACTAATTGGGAGTTGGAAACCTAAAAAAATTGTGTTCGGTGTCTCGTGGAGCATGTATGTGATTGTATAGGTCTAAAGGGTCCCATGAGAAATTGAATATAATATTAAAACATTATCTTGACTAATTAATTCATATTGTAAGTTCATGAGTAGTGGCTTAATTTAGTTAATTAATTATCTAGGAGCGTTGGGTTCCAGAGGCGTGGACACGGGAGCGAAACTTCATCCTCACATCACGGAACCAGGCAAGTATACCTTGCCATCTTGTACAGTATAATTTATATGCATGTTCATTATCTCGCTGTATTCTTTTCCTTACATTCGTGATTGATTTATTCTATGTCTAGTACACTCATCCTGTTATAGTTTTACTTGACATGTTTCTAGTCGCCTGCACATTCTTGTTCCTTCCTGTTATGAAAGTTCCATCTGTTACACTGTGTTAGTTCATATGTATTCCTTGATAGAGTCGTCTAGTCCTACACCACAATTTTTTCGACTTGATTATAACTTGACTTGACTTGACATGACTTGAGTAGGACTTGACTTTGACATTCTATAGATTGTGAGTACTTGCCTTGACTACGTTCTATAGGATTTTTATACTAGGATTGGCTACCGTCTTGGTCGTGAGTACTTGCCTTGACTGCGATTGAGACACTATAGATTGTGAGTACTTGCCTTGACTGCAGTTTATAGTTTTGACCTATTAGCCATTTCTAGTATGGCATGCCAGCGTCTTAGGATTCTTGTGTTTAGATCTTGAGTCTTGGTTCATTTAGTCTCGTTGGATATCCTTGATTGTTCCTTATTTCTTTGTATATTTGTACTGTTATATGTTGGCTTGTATATTATGTATCTTGCTAGTCCTCTGAGGACCTGATGATCTCTTCAGGTAGCGGATTGCACGGAGTTAGTTAGCTGAGTATGTGGTAGTTGACTTCGTCTGCATGATTCAGGTATTTTGTTAGTATTATCGATTTATTATCTTCTCGTGCTTTATATTCCATACCATGATATACTCTACTTATTTTATAGACTCATATCATTCTTGGAGTCTAATCGGACAATATGATAATGGGCTGCAGACCATGACCCATACTTGTTCATTCTTGCTTTATATGATTCTTGTGGATTGAGATATAGTTTAGATTAGACATGATACCATGACCTTGATAGCTTATACGTACTCGAGTCGGGCTGGAGTCCGCTCGATATGTAGCTGACTTGCTCACGAGCTCGCATCCGAAAATCGGGTGCGGGTCGTGACAAGTTTTTGTGGTGGCCCATGCAGGTCAGAGCATATCGTATCGGTTACGTAACTGTACTGATACGAGCCTGCGAATATGACTAAACCTTTAGAAATCTCAATCCACTATGCCTTGAAAAATTCTTTTAGAAATTTTTCTACCGCCCTTGAACTTCGTATTTACTCTCGATTACTCTTCCTTTGCTTTCTCGTATCCTTGATTCTTGTCCCTTCCTATTTCGGAGCGACGAATAATCGTGCTATATAGGATTTATCAAAAAAATTCTTAAGTTATAGTGTAAGTTTGCTTATTATATTGTGATTGCTTGATAGATAAGGAGAATTATAGATGCCATAGGGCATCATGTGTTTGATGAGGTAGTTTGACCAAAGGTGGGTAGACGTTCTAGAAATGGTTAAATGATCATACTAGGTTACGCCCTTTATGGTAGTCGTTTGATCAAGAATAGAGTAGTAGTTTTAGAGTAGAGACTGACCCTGTACTAGAAGAACCTAAATATAGGCTAACCCAGCCCATTTAGCATTATGCCCTACCAGTTGTAAAGTTAGGATTAGACAGATTGGTAGGGATCACTTAGATTGATTAGGTGAAATGAGACTTATATAGTTGTGACAATAATATGGTTAGGAGGGCAAAACTTCAACGTAATTATTGTAAGACCGCTGGTACCAAGAATACCGACTAGAGATAACCATCAATAGTTTTATGATAGAGATGTAGTAAACCAAATTATTTAGGATTGATTATTACTTTAGTTATTAGGAGACACCGTAGTGATATAGCGTATTCTTTGAACTATTCCTAGTTAAACTAGCACAGTTCTTTGTTAGTGAGCCTAATTTTAATTTCGAGGACGAAATTCTTTTAAGGTGGGTAGGATGTAAAATTCTAAAATTTTTGGATTATTTTATTTATTTATTTATTTGGCTTAAATAGGATTTTATGAAATTTGTGAATATCTTTAAATTAAATAGTTATTATTATAGATGACCTTAGCCATGGTTGAGTTTGAATATGCAAGACGACTAGAAAGTATGGCATGCCTAACATTGTTGGGTGCTTTAACTAGCATGCTAGCCATGTTAGGAGTGCCATGGTCATATAGTAGTCCCTTGCATGTTAACCATTCAAATCATGGAACAAGTCGTAATTTTTATTTAAATAATTAGTAAGAAAGCCTTTATGACTTTTTAGGAGACCCGATTGCACTAAACCTTTCCAAACCTCTTCCAAGTCGAAACCAACCCTATGTAGACATGTTGGACATTATTATATATTAATAATTATATTTATTTGTATTTAATTCAGATTTTGTAGTATAATTATATAGATAGAATTAAATAGTTCTATATTAGAAAACCCCTTCTTAAATCCTCAATCCAATCAACTAGCCAACTCACCAAACAACTAAATCATGCCAAGTGGACCCCCACCATGTTAATTTTGGCCAAGCAAACCCCCCATGGCTTAATGCATCAAATTAAATAGGATTTAAATCCTAGATTGCTTAAAATTCATTTAAGGATATGTTAAATATACCAACTTATCCCAATCCTTAACCAAATCCTAATATTTCTTTCCCCACCTTGTGGCCGACCACTTCTCCCTATCTCCCTCTTTATTTTCGGCAGCAATCTCCCTTCTCATAGCCTCCACACATCATCCCTTCATTATACATCTTTCCCTCCTTTACAAAAACTCATCTCCTCCACCATACATCTATCCAACCCCTCAAAACAAACCCTAAAAAACTCCATCCCCGCATCCAACCCTCTATAGCCATTATCAACTCTCTCATACTCATCAAGAGAGGTTTAGCAAGCGAGGATAGCGGGAAAGATTGGAGTTGTGGTGAAGAGAAGTCATCACCACCCTTTCTAGCAAGGATCTTTGGTAAGAACCCTAAACTTTTCTTCTAAAAACTTTTGCTAAAATTCTGTAGAATATATGTTATTAAATATGTAGAAATTATATTTTGATGAATTTTGTTATATTTAATCATCCAAAAAAGTTTCATGTATTATAGGCATAATATCCATGTTCCAGTAGGGTCAAAATTAACACCATTGTGAAGGAACTACTAGTTATTGATGTCTATTATTGAAAGTGAATTTTATGTGTATTCATATACATAAATTAGGATTTTTAAGTATTTTCTCATGAATTTAGCAACTCAATTCTGGTCGAGAAAATTATGGATCAAAACTAGCTAATTTCGGGTGACCTGCTGACCTAGAATGACCCAAACTTGTTGTATAATCTTACCCTTGTATCTCTGATGTTATTCTGGAAAATAAAGTATTTAACTTCTGTTTAAATTTTATTTTTGGGTTATTTTATCAACTATGAGTAATTAACTATGTTCCGGACAAGTTTCGGGTTAACTAGCTAACTTAGTAATCAACTAGTCATAAATGCCTTTAGAAACATTAATTCTATAATTTTAGAGTTAATTCTATACAAAATTAGTTTAAATAATATTTTAATAATTTTTATATGATTTCTAAGTATAGTATTGAAGTAGGGGCATAACTGACTAATTGGGAGTTGGAAACCCAAAAAAACTGTGTTCGGTGTCTCGTGGAGCCTGTATGTGATTGTATAGGTCTAAAGGATCCCATGAGAAATTGAATATAATCTTAAAACATTATCTTGACTAATTAATTCATATTGTAAGTTCATGAGTAGTGGCTTAATTTAGTTAATTAATTATCTAGGAGCGTCGGGTTCCAGAGGCGTGGACACGGGAGCGAAACTTCATCCTCACATCGCGGAACCAGGCAAGTATACCTCGCCAGCTTGTACAGTATAATTTATATGCATGTTCATTATCTCGCTGTATTCTTTTCCTTACATTCGTGATTGATTTATTCCATGTCTAGTACACTCATTCTGTTATAGTTTTACTTGACATGTTTCTAGTCGCCTGCACATTCTTGTTCCTTTCTGTTATAAAAGTTCCAGCTGTTACACTTTGTTAGTTCATATGTATTCCTTGATAGAGTCGTCTAGTCCAACACCACGATTTTCTCGACTTGATTATAACTTGACTTGACTTGACATGACTTGAGTAGGACTTGACTTTGACATTCTATAGATTGTGAGTACTTACCTTGACTACGGTCTATAGAATTTTTATACTAGGATTGGCTACCGTCTTGGTCATGAGTACTTGCCTTGACTGCGATTGAGACACTATAGATTATGAGTACTTGCCTTGACTGCAGTCTATAGTTTTGACCTATTAGCCATTTCTAGTATGGCATGCCAGCGTCTTAGGATTCGTGTGTTTAGATCTTGAGTCTTGGTTCATTTAGTCTTGTTGGATATCCTTGATTGTTCCTTATTTCTTTGTATATTTGTACTGTTACATGTTGGCTTGTATATTATGTATCTTGCTAGTCCTCTGAGGACCTGATGATCTCTTCAGGTAGCGGATTGCACGGAGTTAGTTAGCTGAGTATGTGGTAGTTGACTTCGTCTGTATGATTCAGGTATTTTGTTAGTATTATCAATTTATTATCTTCTCGTGCTTTATATTCCATACCATGATATACTCTGCTTATTTTATAGACTCATATTATTCTTGGAGTCTAATCGGACAATATGATAATGGGCTGCAGACCATGACCCATACTTGTTCATTCTTGTTTTATATGATTCTTGTGGATTGAGATATAGTTTAGATTAGACATGATACCATGACCTTGATAGCTTATACGTACTCGAGTCGGACTGGAGTCCGCTCGATATGTAGCTGGCTTGCTCACGAGCTCACATCCGAAAACCGGGTGCGGGTCACGACAAGTTTTTGTGGTGGCCCATGCAGGTCAGAGCATATCATATCGGTTACGTAACTGTACTGATACGAGCCTGCGAATATGACTAAACCTTTAGAAATCTCAATCCACTATGCCTTGAAAAATTCCTTTAGAAATTTCTCTACCGCCCTTGAACTTCGTATTTACTCTCGATTACTCTTCCTTTGCTTTCTCGTATCCTTGATTCCTGTCCCTTCCTATTTCGGAGTGACGAATAATCGTGCTATATAGGATTTATCAAAAAAATTCTTAAGTTATAGTGTAAGTTTGCTTATTATATTGTGATTGCTTGATAGATAAGGAGAATTATAGATGCCATAGGGCATCATGTGTTGATGAGGTAGTTTGACCAAAGGTGGGTAGACGTTCTAGAAATGGCTAAATGATCATACTAGGTTACGCCCTTTATGGTAGTCGTTTGATCAAGAATAGAGTAGTAGTTTTAGAGTAGAGACTGACCCTGTACTAGAAGAACCTAAATATAGGCTAACCCAGCCCATTTAGCATTATGCCCTACCAGTTGTAAAGTTAGGATTAGACAGATTAGTAGGTATCACTTAGATTGATTAGGTGAAATGAAACTTATATAGTTGTGACAATAATATGGTTAGGAGGGCAAAATTTCAACGTCATTATTGTAAGACTGCTGGTACCAAGAATACCGACTAGAGATAACCATCAATAGTTTTATGATAGAGATGTAGTAAACCAAATTATTTAGGATTGATTATTACTTGAGTTATTAGGAGACACCGTAGTGATATAGCGTATTCTTTGAACTATTCCTAGTTACACTAGCACGGTTCTTTGTTAGTGAGCCTAATTTTAATTTCGAGGACAAAATTCTTTTAAGGTGGGTAGGATGTAAAACCCCAAAATTTTTGGATTATTTTATTTATTTATTTATTTGGCTTAAATAGGATTTTATGAAATTTGTGAATATCTTTAAATTAAATAGTTATTATTATAGATGACCTTAGCCATGGTTGAGTTTGAATATGCAAGACGACTAGAAAGTATGGCATGCCTAACATTGTTGGGTGCTTTAACTAGCATACTAGCCATGTTAGGAGTGCCATGGTCATATAGTAGTCCCTTGCATGTTAACCATTCAAATCATGGAACAAGTCGTAATTTTTATTTAAATAATTAGTAAGAAAGCCTTTATGACTTTTTAGGAGACCCGATTGCACTAAACCTTTCCAAACCTCTTCCAAGTCGAAACCAACCCTATGTAGACATGTTGGGCATTAATATATATTAATAATTATATTTATTTGTATTTAATTCAGATTTTGTAGTATAATTATATAGATAGAATTAAATAGTTCTATATTAGGAAACCCCTTCTTAAATCCTCAATCCAATCAACTAGCCAACTCACCAAACAACTAAATCATGCCAAGTGGACCCCCACCATGTTAATTTTGGCCAAACAAACCCCCATGGCTTAATGCATCAAATTAAATAGGATTTAAATCCTAGATTGCTTAAAATTCATTTAAGGATATGTTAAATATACCAACTTATCCCAATCCTTAACCAAATCCTAATATTTCTTTCCCCACCTTGTGGCCGACCACTTCTCCCTATCTTCCTCTCTATTTTTAGCAGCAATCTCCCTTCTCATATCCTCCACACATCATCCCTTTATTATACATCTTTCCATCATTCACAAAAACTCATCTCCTCCACCATACATCTATCCAACCCCTCAAAACAAACCCTAAAAAAACTCCATCCTCGCATCCAACCCTCTATAGCCATTATCAACTCTCCCATACTCATCAAGAGAGGTTTAGCAAACGAGGATAGCGGAAAAGATTGGAGCTGTGGTGAAGAGAAGTCATCACCACCCTTTCTAGCAAGGATCTTTGGTTAGAACCCTAAACTTTTCTTCTAAAAACTTTTGCTAAAATTTTGTAGAATATATGTTTTTAAATCTGTAGAAATTATATTTTGATGAATTTTGTTATATTTAATCATGCATAAAAGTTTCATGTATTATAGGCATAATATCCATGTTCTATTAGGGTCAAAATTAACACCATTGTGAGGGAACTACTAGTTATTGAGGTCTATTCTTGCAATTGAATTTTATGTGTATTCATATACATAAATTAGGATTTTTAAGTATTTTTCCATGAATTTAGCAACTCAATTTTGGTCGAGAAAATTATGGGTCAAAACTAGCTAATTTCGGGTGACCTGCTGACCTAGAATGACCCAAACTTGTAGTATAATCTTACCCTTGTATCTCTGATGTTATTCTAGAAAATAAAGTATTTAACTTCTGTTTAAATTTTATTTTTGGGTTATTTTATCAATTATGAGTAATTAATAATTTAGTAATCAACTAGTCATAAATGCCTTTAGAAACATTAATTCTATAATTTTAGAGTTAATTCTATATAAAATTAGTTTAAATAATATTTTAATGATTTTTATATGATTTCTAAGTATAGTATTGAAGTAGGGGCATAACTGACTAATTGGGAGTTGGAAACCCAAAAAAACTGTGTTCGGTGTCTCGTGGTGCCTGTATGTGATTGTATAGGTCTAAAGGGTCCCATGAGAAATTGAATATAATCTTAAAACATTATCTTGACTAATTAAGTCATATTGTAAGTTCATGAGTAGTAGCTTAATTTAGTTAATTAATTATCTAGGAGCGTCGGGTTCCAGAGGCGTGGACACGGGAGCGAAACTTCATCCTCACACCGCGGAACGAGGCAAGTATACCTTGCCAGCTTGTACAGTATAATTTATAGGCATTTTAATTATCTCGCTGCTGTTCTTTTCTTACATTCGTGATTGCTTTATTCCATGTCTAGTACACTCATCCTGTTATAGTTTTACTTGACATGTTTCTAGTCGCCTGCATATTCTTGTTCCTTCCTGTTATGAAAGTTCCATCTGTTACACTGTATTCGTTCATATGTGTTTCTTGATAGAGTCGTCTAGTCCTATACCATGATTTCCTCGACTTGATTATAACTTGACTTGACTTGACATGACTTGAGTAGGACTTGACTTTGACATTCTATAGATTGTGAGTACTTGCCTTGACTACGGTCTATAGGATTTTTATACTAGGATTGGCTACCGTCTTGGTCGTGAGTACTTGCCTTGACTGCGATTGAGACACTATAGATTGTGAGTACTTGCCCTGACTGCAGTCTATAGTTTTGACCTATTAGCCATTTCTAGTATGGCATGCCAGCGTCTTAGGATTCTTGTGTTTAGATCTTGAGTCTTGGTTCATTTAGTCTCGTTGGATATCCTTGATTGTTCCTTATTTCTTTGTATATTTGTACTGTTACATGTTGGCTTGTATATTATGTATCTTGTTAGTCCTCTGAGGACCTGATGATCTCTTCAGGTAGCGGATTGCACGGAGTTAGTTAGCTGAGCATGTGGTAGTTGACTTCGTCTACATGATTCAGGTATTTTGTTAGTATTATCGATTTATTATCTTCTCATGCTTTATATTCCATACCATGATATACTCTGCTTATTTTATAGACTCATATCATTCTTGGAGTCTAATCGGACAATATGATAATGGGCTGCAAACCATGACCCATACTTGTTCATTCTTGCTTTATATGATTCTTGTGGATTGAGATATAGTTTAGATTAGACATGATACCATGACCTTGACAGCTTATACGTACTCGAGTGTAAAACCCCTAAATTTCTACTATTTTTTTATATTTAAAATTGTACTGATTTAAAATTTTGTATTGTACGTCACGTAGTCGTATTGTACGTCGTGTGCGAAGGTTCGTCTTTCGTAATTGCTCGACAAATACGAATATGTGCGAGCGTACATATTTTTGAAAAACATTATTTTTATTATTTTTATAGTTTCAAAGAAATGTAGATAATAATTATTACTAGCTATTATTTTCAAGTTTACGATTTTTATTTATGAAAATCTTTTCGTTTATAGCAGTTATTTATAATAAATAATATTCATAGGCATACATATATTTCCTAAATATTTTGCTAGTTTATTTTAAATAAAAATATAATTTTCGATATTTATTAATATTAATAATTATTATTCAAAGATATTTAAAAATATTTATTATTTTTGAAGTTATTATTATTGGTATTTGAAAAATATATTTGGAAGTTATTATGGCCATTTAAATCTTGATTTGATCTTTGAATTTATAGATTTAATTTGTATCCATATTTGGAATTTGATTTATCCTATTGATTTTAAACTAAAAATTTAATTTGATTTAATTAGATTTAATTGGATTTGGATTGGATTTGATTTGAATTGATTGATTTAATTTAAATAGATGATTTATCTACTTGGGTTTTAAATATTCCTAGTCCATATCTAAGTAGGAATTCCCACATCCTATAAATAGGCAGGTACTCCTCCACATTATTCATCTCCCACAAATTTCCTCCATAAATCTACGTGCATCGTGTCCGTGTTCATCCATAAATCTTATTCCATAATTACAATTACATTAACTTTCCCGTGTCGGACACATCCCGACACCATCGAATCCCAAGCCCGACTCTAAGCCTACCCGGTTCCCGAACGCCCCCGCCGTCCCGATGCCACCCCGCTATCCGCCATACCCTCACAACAAGCAAGTCGACCACCAACCACCATCACCGACTCCGCCTGGCCACTCCGGCCGACCTCCCGATGCCGTACACCACGACCACACACCCCGGCCACCTTCATCACTACCGCCAAACTTCACCACAGCCCCGGCCAAACCCCGACCACCCATCATGGCCAAACCCCGACCCCGACAGAACCATCTGAACCACCAGAATTCCCGTCGCGGCACGCCACAAACCACCACCGTACCCCCAACTCCTCTTCCGACAGCGCCAACCTATCACGGCCAACCAACAACCCGACCAAACCAACCGCCACGGCGGCCACTGCCGCGGCAGCTCCGCCACCACCATCAGTAACACCCATCACCACCACCGCCTCCATCAAACACCAAACAAAAGAAAAACCCTAGAAATTAAAAACAACCGTCACCACTTACCCCCCTCCGGTGACCTTCGTCGAAGTAGCCGCCTGCTCCTACCGTTCCTCCGCCGTCGCCGCGCAACCCATCGTCGGCCAAACCCCTTTCACTTTCGTCGCGAGGTCGTCGCCCCGACGCCAGCCTACTGGCGACCCGATCCGCCGCCGCCAGATCCGTCTAGGCTCGGCCATCCCAGCGCCTCAGCCACTCCGCCTCACCTTTCTCCCTCCGTCAGTCGCCGACCACCGCCTGAACTCGCACCCAGCCACCGCCGGCGCCCACTTGGAGCCCGACCGACGTCCAGCTCTCGAAACCCTCTCACCGCCGCATCTCCTCCGTCCCACCTTGCCACCGCCGCCGGACCACCTCTCCGTCTCCCCTCTCAAATCCCTAGCTTCCCACTCCCTCTCTCTTTCACCTCTCTCCTCCAGCCCGCCGTCAGCCCCGCGCGGCGCCGACCAGATCCGCCACCTCCCGAGCTTCGATCCCTCTCTCTCTCTCTCCTCTCTGACTCATCCTCTCTCTCTCGCTCTCTCCCCCATCCTCTTCTTTGAACCATTATTTTTTTGTTTTTGCTTCTCTCTCCTTCGGGAGAAGAGAATAGAATAGGTGAAAGTTTAATGATTGATTGATTTATTTATTTATTATTTATTTATTAATTAATTTTTTTCTTTTTCTCTTTCTTTTCATTTTTATTTTACTGTTAAACTGAGTTATTTTCTATATTATTGTTATTATTATTATTATTAGCATCTGTATTTTTATTATTATTATTATTATTAGTATTATTTGTATTAAGAAGGTATGTATGTGCTATATATGTAAATACATTATTGGTATTTTCTTGTATTATTATTACTATAATTATTTTAATAGTTACTACTAGTAAAACAGTTTGTGAGTATTGTTATTATTATTATTATTATTATTATCATCCAAATTTTGTGTATATTTTTAGTATGCATGTTACTATAAGTATTATTATTATTATTAATATTATTGTTATTATTTTGTTTTATTAGTAAACAGATAGTTAACCCATTACAAAAATTATGTTTGACTAAAAAGTAGATTTTGCCTTAAATGTTCTCTAAATTTTTGTGTATTTTTCTAAAAAGGTATTTGATAGTAAAAATATATATTATAAGTATTTTCTAGAAATCATATATATATAATTTATCAGTTTTTCCTTGATTATTCTCCTGTCCATGATCCATCCCATTACTCCTATTCACTCACCAATTCTAGACTATCTTATGTCCAACCTAACCAAATTGACCCTTCTGGACCCAATGGAACTGTCCGTGCCACCATCCGAGGTCACCATGTATAGTTGTTGCACCGAAGTTGCAGTTCGTGCCACATTGATCATCGCAGCACACCAGGCGCTCTATCAGGCAAGACACCTTGCCATTTACTGTTTAATTATTTTAGCTCATATTTCATGCATGTTTATTATTTTCTTTATGCAAAATAAACTGTGATACATGGCATAACTGTTAGAACTTACTGTTCATTTATTTTCCTGCTATGTATTATTTTTCTCACATTAAACCTAGATTTAAGGGACCACCTTGTGTGTTGCATTCATTGGCCTTGACACGTTGTAACACGAAGTTGTGTGTCGCATGTAGGACACGAAAGTGCGTGATTGGCTGGCCACCAGTACGTACAAGCCGTACGATAGGAATAACCGCTAATAAGATTGTATGCTAGTTGACTTAGCGGTTATAGTGGTTTGTGTTGTGGATGCAACACAGTAGGCATTGGATGGGGAGTACAATTCCTTAGCGTATGGGCTTCGATGCACTTTCCCTTTTGTAACCCGCAAGCTCCGCCGGAGACGCGGGTCAGATTACCCATGATTACTGACGGCCACTGACGATTCTGCAGAACGTCATGCTCTTACTGATGGGACCTCTAGTGCCCAAGGGGGACTATGTCGATCCTATTCAGCTAGGGCCCATGCATATGAAGGATTGTTCTTAACTACATATCACTTAGAACGGTAGGCTACCTTTATCCGTTAGGTACGAGTACTTTTGGTTTGGGTACTTGTATCTGACCGTGGCTTGGAATAATAACTTGTCGCAGATTAGTTCATCATATCTTGTCTTTGTTTGGTTGTAGGTGTGACTTACTACTTCGATGAGAAGGTATTGAACCTTGTTGGGGTCCGGATAACATATTGGATTCATAGCATGGAAAGATACGTCGCCGTGAATTAGTTTACCATCTCCTGTCCTTGTTTGGTTGGGGGGATGGTACGCTCGTTCAGTAGGTGCGTATTGGACAATGTTATAATTCGATTTACTTATTTATTTGAGCAATATTTATTCAGTTTATATGGCATGATATTATGTGTCTTGTTACGTCCCTCTGAGGACCTGGTTATCTCTCCAGGTGTGTGCTATTGTCTTGCGCAGGTGTTCTAGCTCTAGCCGTATTCGTCGTCGCTTCTTCGAGGTTGATTGCATTTGGATCGTCTTTGCTTCGCTCGCCACTCATTTTATTTTCTATGTACTTTTCCATATTTTGTTGGTAGTGGATTTGTCTCCGTCCAACATATTGTATTAAGACAAATTTATTCTCATTATATGACATCTTCTATTCATTTATTTTGTGTGGATGAGATTAGTTATGGTTCTACTGCATTTTACAGCTAATGTATTTATACGAGGCTTCCATATATTGGAGTATACTTCGTATAATACAGCTGGCATGTCTACGTTCCTAGTCCTACGTATTTTAGGACTGGGGCGTTACATCGAGTCGGGCTGGAGTCCGCTCGATATGTAGTTGGCTTGCTCACGAGCTCGCATCCGAAAACCGGGTGCGGGTCGTGACATTGTGCATGTGTTTGAGTGCTAGCCTAGGCTTGGTTAGGCATAGTGCGACTTGTTGGACTATGCTTGGACCTACTATAACTTGGTTGACCTAGTTTGACTAGTGTAGTTGACTAGAGTTGACCAAGAGTTGACTTTAGTCTAGAATGACCTAGAATTCATATAGAATGCAGTATAAAGTTTAATATTACCATTCTGGACATGTTGTGACCTATGTTGCTCTAAATAGGACTCATGTACTCTGTCTGGACATCTATACCCATCGGATACTCAGGATATCAGGCAAGTACATTCTCTGATCGTTTCATACTTGATAGGAATTATATTTATGCTCTAGATTACTTTACTTGATGCTATCATATTGTTAACACGGATTGGTATTATATGGATCCCTTCATGAGATGTTATCCCCCTCGAGAGCATTGGGATACGTCATGTCTTGTGCTTTTCATGTACATCATGTATTCATGTGCTTTCATCATTCATGTACACTCTTGTGATTCATGTACTCTCATGTTCACATAGCCCCTCATGTATACTTCATATGCACCCATTTATGGACCCCCATGTGAAATTATGTACAATAACATAACTTGTCTGGATCCTTGTGTATTGATTGGGGTACGGGGGAGTATAAATGGTCATGTGAACAATTCCAAAGTAGTGTAATCATGTGCAAACTCTTTAGTATAATTATGTGCAAATTTAAGCCGTTCACATGTCTATCTTGTACTCTACATTACTAGCCACTGTTAGTTCTTTACTTACAGTAGATATTTTCTTACAATCATCTCTTTTACTTCATATATATCCTTCAGCATTTCATGTATCTTACTCCATAGCATGCTTACATTTTCTGTCATATTATGAACTGCGTGAGATGTATTATGCTCGTTCCTGTCCTGACTGGACCTATTGAAATATTACAGATAACATTGAAGAGTTCTGTCCTACGTACTACGGAGCAGGACTAGATGACACGTGCGAGCTGGACTCCTAGGAGGACCCAGTCCTTGTAGAGGACACTACCCCAGTAGTCTAGGCTAGATAGCTATACTAGTTATCTTACTTTATTGTCTTGTCTTATTTTGGATACATTATGTATTTATTTGGGATATTATTATTTTGGATGTTGTAGAGATGTTATCTTAGACACTTGGATTTCTTCTACTGTTGTACTTTATTTGGTGACTTTCATATCTATCTTATCGTATTTCTACCTTAGCTGTGATTGAGTTGTATATTTCTATATTGTCCTCCGTTCGGAGAGTATATATTATACAGGTACCTTATAATTGTTAGATGTATGTGACCTAGGACAGCGTTCTACCGTCGACACTACGGCGTAGGCTGGACGTACCCACTTCTCGTGCCCTCACACTGGGTGCGGGTCGTGACACATTTTAGTGGTGGCCCATGCAGGTCCAGATTTGTAGTGGAATTGGAACTAGAGTATCACTACAGCCTGTAGTAGGATATAGGGTATAGTTTTGAGGTACTCAATCACATTAGGAAAACTCTGATCCAATACTTGCCATCTAAATTCTTGTCGATTAAATACTTTCCTTTGAATAAATAAACTGTCCTCCTTTGATTTTTCGCTTCATTCTCAATAATTGCTTCTTGTTTTAATCTGTCTTCAGAATGGTTATAGAGACACGACTCATCGCTCCGATCCGGGGGATACTATCGAAAGGTCGGCCACCTCTCGTCTTGTTCAGCAAGGCCTCGAGACCGCAGCTCCTGTTGTGCCAGCCCAGGTTGGCGTTTCTGCTGCATTTTGAGATACGCCTCCGCCTATACAGAGACCTTCCTCCGTCACTCCTGATTTCTCTCGGCAGCAGCTGCCTTCGGGATCGGTTGACGTAGCACAGTTGTTCGACTTCTTTCAGAGGATGGTGGAGGCTCAGCGACAACAGTCTGCTCATTTTCAGCTGGGCATAGAGAATGCCCATCAGCTTGCCCTGACGATGGTGGAGAGAGTTATTGCGCAGCCCCAGGCAGCCCAGATGCAGCCGTATCAGTCGAGGATGCCAGGGATCCAGGACTTCCAGATGATGCGTCCACGAGACTTTTGCAGCACTGAGGGGGCTCTGTATGCGAATGACTGGATAGGGCACATCGAGGAGATCTTTCGGCTGGCGGTAATTCCAGCACGATTGTAGATTAAGGCGGCAGGTAGTCAGATGTAGGACCTAGCCCGTATATGGTACGAGACGGACTCGAGGGTCGGTAAAGACTTGGGCAGCCTTCAAGAAGCTGTTCAAGGAGAAGTTTTTTCCTGATACAGCTCTTGGTGCCCTGGAAACGTAGTTTGAAAACTTAGTTATGGGCAGTCAGACTGCCGAGGAGTACGTTGGGGAGTTCTGCCGTCTGGGCAGATTTATTGAGGGACTTAGTGAGACAGCGAAGGCCCAGAGATTCCAGAAGGGGTTAGTTAAGGTGGTCAAGTCCTTGACCAAGAGTGATCGGAGTGCCACTTTTGAGGAGATTCTGGTGGATGCCCTAGCAGCAAAGGATGACCTTGAGCTGAATCTCAAGAGGGGACGAGACGCTCATGGAGCCAGTGGCAACGGAGGATCGGCCAAGAGGCCTCACTTTCAGCAGCAGAAGAGGCAGTTCCAGCCACAGCAGTTCCAGGGGCAGGGTTGTGCATCTTTCCAGCAGGTGCAACAGCAGCCGAGGTTTCAGCCACAGGCACTCAAGCAGCAGTCCTTTACTTGTGGCTTCTGCAAGAAGCCAGGGCATATGTGGAATGACTGCAGGATGAGGCTCGTGAGGTGACTACTCTGCGGTTCGACGGAGCACCAGCTGAAGGAGTGTTCCATGTCTTCAGGACGAGCAGCTCAGGGAGCGGAAGCCAGGGCTCCAGTAGTGCAACAGATAGGACCCTTACGGACTAAGCAGTAGAGGTTCGCTCAGCATCAGTAGCAGGACAGGGGAGGTCAGCAGGGGCGAGCTTTCGCCATGGCAGTTGAGGACGCAGATGCTATCGGAGAGTTGATCGCAGGTTCTATTCTTTTCGACTCCATTCCAGCTTTTGTATTGTTCAATTCAGGGACTTCCTACAGCTTCGTGTCTGTATCTTTTGCTATTAGACACCACCTTGTATCTGAATCATTGCCTAGGACTTGCAAGATCACGACCGTGGGTGGTATTATTCTCGTTAGTGATATTTGCAAGGGTCAGAGGGTTGATTTGGGAGGCCGAGAGTTGGATATGAGTCTGCTCGTTATGCCATTGCTGAACTACGATATCGTACTCAGTATGGATTGGTTGAGCAGGAACCATGCCAGCATAAATTGCTGCGGGGGTAGAGTTCTTTTTAGAGCACCCGGAGAGTTAGAGTTCGAGTTCACCCGACGGCAGGCAGAGCAGAGCCGCGGAGTCTTCTACGGAGTATCAGTTGAGGAGCAGGCTGTGCCACACCCTTTGATAGCGGAGTTCATGGACGTTTTCTGGAGGATTTGCCAGGGCTACCACCAGACAGAGACGTGGAGTTCTCTATAGACTTAGTGCCCGGCGTAGAGGCGATATCTCAGCAAGTCTATAGGGTGAACAACAATGAGCTGGTAGAGTTGAAGAAGCAGATGGATGAGCTACAGGACAAGGGCTTCATCCGATCGAGTTCTTCACCATGGGGTGTACGGGTACTCTTTGCACCGAAGAAGGATGGGTTGGTCAGGATGTGTATCGACTACAGGGCACTCAAACATCATGATCAAGAACAAGTACCCATTGTCGAGGATCGACGATCTCTTCGATCAGCTGAGTGGGGCGAGGGTATTTTCTAAGATTGATCTGAGGTCAGGTTACCATCATGTGAAGGTAAAGAAGGAGGATATCTCGAAGATCGCATTCAGGACGCGGTATGGCCAGTTTGAGTTCAGGGTGATACCGTTTGGGTTGACTAATGCCCCGGCAGTATTTATGAACCTGATGAACAAGGTGTTCCACCAGTACTTGGACAAGTTCGTGGTGGTGTTCATCGATAATATCCTAGTGTACTCGAAGACTGAGGAGTAGCATGAGGAGCACTTGAGAGTGGTTCTGAAGACTCTCAGGAGGGAGGAGCTTTATGGAAAGCTCTTTAAGTGTGAGTTCTTTCTGGACAGAGTTGACTTCTTGGTTCATTTGGTGACTGGTGATAGGATCTCAGTTGACCCAAAGAAGATCACGCCAGTTGAGGCTTCGACAACATCGAGTTCAGTAGCAGAGATCAGGAGCTTCTTGGGATTGACAGGCTACTATGGAAGGTTCGTGCAGGATTTCTTTCGGGTTGCAGAGCCATTGACTAGGCTGACCTGGAAGGACGCAGAGTTTATCTTGTCAGAGGAGTGTCAGGTCGTTTTTAATGAGTTGAAGAAGCGGCTGACGACAGCTCCGATTCTGACATTACCATCAGGATCAGGAGGGTTCACTATCTACAGTGACGCCTCAGGGAAGGGTTTGGGTTGTATCTTGCAGCAGCATAGAAAGGTGATTGCCTATGCTTCCAGGCAGTTACGTCCCCATAAGAAGAACTATCCTACCCATGACTTGGAGTTGGCAGCTTATATTTGCTTTGAAGTTATGGAAACACTATTTATACGGAGAGCAGGTGGAGATCTTTACAAATCATAAGAGCTTGAAGTATGTGTTTACACAGAAGGAGCTCAAAATGAGACAATACAGGTGGTTGGAGTTGATGAAGGACTTCAACATTTTACTACAGTATCACTCAGAAAAGGCCAACGTGGTTGCCGATGCCTTGGGTAGGTATCCGACAGCCATGTGTTTACGATGGATCGTCACTTGCTAGCAGATTTGGAGAGCCTGGGGATCGAGGTGGTTGTGCCATGATTTCAGATGTAGATGTGGGGCCTTCAGATTCAGTCAGACTTTATGTAAAGGATCAAGTCGACTCAGTTCAAGGATGTTTCTCTATGGTGTATCCGAGAGCAGGTTCGAGCAGGATTGGTAGATGATGAGTTTAGCTTGCAGAGGATGGCGCATTGAGGTACGGTTCCAGACTGTGTGCCCAGTGGAGAGCTCCAGGAGCATGTCATACAGGAGGCCCACCGATCTCAGTACCCATACATCCAGGTTCCAACAAGATGTATAGGGATCTGAGGGAGCACGTTTGGTGGTATGGGTTGAAACGGGAGGTAGATCACTTCGTAGCCAGATGCTTGGTCTATCAGCAGGTCAAGACAAAGAGGCAGAGGCCAGGAGGTTTGTTGCAGCCATTGCCCATTCCAGAATGGAAGTGGGAGCACATTACGATGGACTTTGTTTCTAGATTGCCGCGGACACCAGAAGGAAAAAACGTGATTTGGCCTGTCATCGTAGACAGGTTGACCAAATTGTTCCAGTTTTTGCCATTTAAAGTGGGTACATCTACTGAGAGGCTAGAAGAGATGTATATGCAGCAGATTGTCAGGATTCAGGAAGTTCCGGTGAGCATTATCTCGGATCAGGATAGTCGCTTTACTTCCCATTTCGGAGTCTGCAGACTAGTTTGGGCACTCAGCTTAAGTTTAGTACTGCATACCACCCTTAGACGGACGGACAGTCAGAGAGGACTATGCAGACACTCGAGAACATATTACAAACTTATGTCTTGAATTTGGAGGATCCTGGGAGGATCACCTACACTTAGTGGAGTTTGCATACAACAATAGTTTTAAGGCCAGCATTGAGATGTCACCATTCAAGGCACTGTACGGGCGCAGATGTCGTATACCCTTGTCTTGGGATAACGTTAGAGAGCGAGCTTTATTTGGACCTGAAATGGTTGTAGATGGAGCCGAGAAGGTAAAGCTCATCAGAGACCGACTTTGTGTGGCACAAGACAGACATCGGTACTGGGCTGATAGCAACCGTAGACCTTTAGAGTTTGAGGTACAGTTTAGGGATAGGATTAGAATTAGGAGTTGTTTTGTTTGTGATTTTGTTTGATCATGTTTTAATATATTAGTCATTGAGACCTTGTTTGTGGTTAGGTTGGAGATCTGGTTTTCTTGAGAATATCTTCGACATGTGGTACGATACGTTTTGGTGGAGGTAGAAAGCTTAGCCCGTGTTTCATCGGACCTTTCATGATCAGCGGGAGAGTCAGTGACGTAGCTTACAGGCTAGACTTGCCACCTGTACTAGTGGAAGCCCATAACGTATTTCATGTGTCGTAGCTGAGATGGTATGGCAGATCCTAGCCATGTACTCGATCAATAGAGATTGAGGTGGGACCTACTCTTAGCTATCCAGAGAAGCCTGTGGAGATTCTGGATCGACGAGAGAAGGTTCTGAAAAACTAGGCGATACCTTTGATTCGCGTCGCATAGAGGCACCATTCTCTAGGAGAGTCTACCTGGGAGCGGGAGTATGAGATGCGCGAACGATACCCATATCTTCACAATTTGGGGCTTTTTCTTGGAGATTGGATCTTTATAGGCAATCCTTCAATCACCTCTAAATTCTGATTTCTTTACATAGATGCATCCATCTAGGTGTCACATAGCTGTTGGATGAGTTTGGTAAAAATTTGTGTTGATTTAGTGTCCGTATCAGACACGTATCAGAGTGGGTTTATAGGTGTTTGATGAAATACCTCAATGGAGATTTTATTATTATTTTTGAAATATTTTTGAACAAATTTGTAGAGCTAAATGTGCTCTTGGATTTCGCGCATGACTGAGTCGATCATCTGCTTTGTGTCATATCGAATGAGGGGCTGGACACATCGTACAAACCATGCCAGCTATGCCCTGCTACCTATCACAGTTTCTGGATATGATACGCCACGAGGAGGCCTGATACTTGGCTAGTAGGTCGGGGAAGTGACTAACAGGTCACCCCCCCAAGCCACGCATGGCCACGTGTCGTATCGGACACGTTCTCAAACACGCACGTGTTTTATACTGTCCCTGTGCAGTCGACTTCCTTCGACTGATACGTGAGTTGTGTCACGCACAGACACATCTTGGACTCAAATTAGGGTATCGACCCACTAGCCCTACCCCTGGCGAACACGTGGACACGAGCATGAGGTGTCATGTGTCGTATGTACGAACCCGTGTCCTCGCCGTACGATGTTGTGCTATGCAGTTTGTACCTGTGTGTGTTTAAATTGTTCTGGACACTTTGTGTCCACTTGTGTGGACACGAAACCCCCTCTGACACACGAACACATGTACCTAGCATCTGTGCACACATTGGGTTGAGTTTTATTTGATTTCGTTTGGAATTGGTTCTTTGGTTTGACTAAACCTGGGAATTGGGTTTTTACTGATTACTGAGTTTGAGATTTGAAATTAATGTTCAATGTTAAAGTTTAGACATGTTATCATAGCTGGGTTCAAATGATTCATGATTAGGTTTGTATTTTGGGTTTTCATTTAGAATTTGGGTTCGATTTCGAAAGGAATAGGAATTGATTGATACTTGAAACTGCCATTGTGTTCGAAATAGATTTTGGGATTTATATTGGATGTTATTATATATTTTTAACTGAGTTTAAATTGAATGTGTATAAAACTGAGATGGATTTGTTTGAAACCAATGCTTCTAAATTAACAAATGTTAACTGAGTTGGTATAGGATTGACTGAGATGTAAACCTGAGAAATTATTCACTGCTAGCCTATGTTGTAAACCTGAGAACACATGTAAACCTGAGAATTACACACCATATCACTCTATAACCTGCTGCATGTACACACACACCCCTCACTATTACACCATACAACTGTACATACACACACACACTCTAATCACTATCACACATAATACTTTTGTCCACACACACTCATATAGTGAGGCACCAACATACACATATTTATATATACCACTTGACACCATGTATCCTTAACCCTCTTGTATGTAACCCCTAATACACACACACAGTTATCACCTTGACACTAAACTGAACCCTATCTATGCAATTATGACACATACTACACATTTATGCCATGCACTTACACATACACACACCCTATACATATATGCATAGTGTATATTATGACTAGTAGTATAGCTTGCACTTCTATACCTAAGTTATAAGTAATGATGATGATGAGGATGTGATAATATTTCCTATTAGTGTAGCTTGTATGTAATTCACTAGCCTTTGTATATATATTCATATATTGTATATGGATATATTATATACTTGTGTATGATACTTGACATTGTTTATTTTGGTGTAGTTCTATTGGCTTATGCATGTGTTTGAGTGCTAGCCTAGGCTTGGTTAGGCTTAGTGCGACTTGTTGGACTAGGCTTGGACCTAGTATAGCTTGGTTGACCTAGTTTGACTAGTATAGTTTATTAGAGTTAACCAAGAGTTAACTTTAGTCTAGAATGACCTAGAATTCTATAGAATGCATTGTAAAGTTCAATATTAACATTCTGGAGATGTTGTGACCTGTGTTGCTCTAAATAGGACTCATCTACTCTGTCTAGACATCTATACCCATCGGATACTCAGGATATCAGGCGAGTACATTCTCTGACCGTTTCATACTTGATAGGAATTATATTTATGCTCTAAATTATTTTACTTGATGCTGTCACGTAGTTAACACGGATTGGTACTATATGGATCCCTTCATGAGATGTTATCTCCCTCGAGAGCATCGGGATACGTCATGTCATGTGCTTTTCACGTACATCATGTATTCATGTGCTTTTACCATTCATGTGCACTCTTATGATTCATGTACTCTCATGTTTACAGAGTCCCTTATGTATACTTCATGTGCACCCATTTATGGGCTTCCATGTGAAATCATGTATAATAATATAACTTGTTTGGATCCTTATGTATTGATTGGGGTACAGGGGAGTATAAATGGTCATGTGAACAATTCAAAGTAGTGTAATCATATGAAAACTCTTTAGTATAATCATGTACAAATTCAAGCCGTTCACATATCTATCTTATACTCTACATCACTAGCCACTATTAGTTCTTTACTTATAGTAGATATTTTCTTACAGTCATCTCTTTTACTTCATATATATTCTTCAGCATTTCATGTATCTTACTCTATAGCATGCTTACATTTTCTGTCATATTATGAACTGCGTGAGATGTATTATGCTCGTTCATGTCCTGACTGGACCTATTAAAATATTACAGATGATATTGAGGAGTTCTGTCCTACGTACTACAGAGCAGGCCTAGATGACACCTGCGACCTGGACTCCCAGGAGGACCAAGTCCTTGCAGAGGACATTACTCCAGTAGTCTAGGGCTAGATAGCTAGACTAATTACTTACTTTATTGTCTTGTCTTATTTTGGATACATTATGTATTTATTTGGAATATTGTTATTCTGGATGTTGTGGAGATGTTATCTTAGACACTTAGACTTCTTCTCCTATTGTACTTTTTTGGCGACTTTCATATCTATCTATCTTATCGTATTTCTACCTTAGCTGTGATTGAGTTGTACATTTCTATATTGTCCTCCGATCGGAGAGTATATATTGTACAGGTACCTTATAATTGTTAGATGTATGTGATCTAGGATAGCATTCTACCACCGACATTGTGGCGTAGGCTGGACGTACCCACTTCTCGTGCCCCTGCACTGGGTGCGGGTCGTGACGTATCCCTTATCGGGTACATCGGGTATTTCATGTTCATGTAGTTTATCATGTACATATAACTCTTTGTATTCATATTATTTATGTACTCTCATGTGCTCTCATGTACTTTTATATGCTCACATGTGCTTTATATGCAAACTAACAATTATGTACGTAACGTGTCATTATCCGATCCATGTGTATTAATTGGGACGGGGGAGTAGAATATAGTTATGTGATTAAATCCCTTAGTGTAAATTATGTATATGTCGATTATACCTTCACGTATAATCGAGTTATTGTAAAATAATTATGTACAACCTAAACCAATAACATGACTAACTTGTGCTCTAAATCACTTGTGTTCGTTTCAAGTTAACATGTTTTCTATCTATCTCATGTACTCAATTTCTTATATCTTCATGATGCTATTTATCTATTTCTCTGTGTTTCTATTCCAGTATATTATGTATTTTATTCTATTACGAGTTATATATTTCCTACCATCTAATGGAACTACTTTCAGAGATTAAGTACTTCGCTCCAATCCTGACTTGAAATATTTTTCAGAGGACTTGGAGGATTTCTACACGACCTATTATGGAGCAAGCATTCATGAAACTTGTAACCTGGACACCAGGAGGATCCTGCTAGCTTAGAGGAGACAACAGTAGTGCCTAGATTAGACTGCTTGGACAATTATCTAGATTTGTCTCCAGTTATCTTTTTGAGATGTTATTTTATATTATCTACTCTTTGAGATGTGTCGATGACTCTTAAACTTATTTCTATTTGATTTGTGTTGTACTTCGGCATCTATCTATTTCCATATATGCTCTTATTCCTCCTTAGCTATTTGTGATTGAGTGGTATACTTCTATGATTATCCTCCGTATGGAGAATATATTTGATAGGTACAATTATATTGTGTTAGTTGGTTGTGTGACCTTGGACAGCGTTCTACCGCTGATACTGCGGCGTAGGCTGGACGTACCTACGGTCTCGTGCCCCTTTATCGGGTACGGGTCGTGACACATTTTTAGTGGTAGCCCATGCAGGTCAGGCTTCGCAATTAAACGATGTCGTATTAGTGCAACGACTTAGTTGTACTACTGCGAGCCTGCGATAGGATATAGGAAATAGGATACTAAGATGAGAGGATTACTCAATTATAATTAGGACTTATGGAGAGATTCCTGAGACGACCCTTGAAAATCGTATTTTGAACTCCAATTCGAAATCCTTTCCTCTCGTTCTAGTTTACCCTTGCTTGCTGTTCATCGAATTTGATTCTTGATGATTCGTTGATTGATTTTGATTTTCATATCGGGATGAATTTTATGAACTGAATTTTGGTATCTTCTGATGACATATGTTGACATATCAACAAAAAAGGTAAAACGTCTACTTGGTTATGGAGCTTGGAGTTTATCACAACCATATTAGCTGGCATGGCGGAAACGTAGGGACCTAACTTCGGATGTATATATCTTAGTTATGAAATTTAAAATTTCTCACAGTTATACTAGTCGACACAGCGAATTCTAGATAACATGATTATAAAGGTGCATATCCTAGTTGTAAAATCTATTGTTTATCACAACTATGCTTACTGCGAGGTGAGGATTCTGAGTATCATGATTTTGGGACAGACGTATATGATTATCAGATTGTATCTTAAAAAAAGTTCTTAATGTATCATCTCTATCATTTAACTTTTGTTATTATAGGATTCTGTTCCATCATCAACTAGCTCAGGAATGGACATACCTTCAGTTCCGTTAGTCCAGTTCCTTGTAGAGCTTCATTTCATTATAGTTCCTTCATAGTGTGATGGATTGGTGACTTACAAATTGGTCTACGTTCCTGAGTATCAATGTTGATTTTTACGAGTATAGCTTGTAAGTCTTAGGGTGGTTTTTGGTTGGGTACGTGAGTATTAGGTATCAGCATATAAGACTTAGACGACCAATAGCATAGTAACCTAGCATAGTAACCTCAGTAGGATGTGCCAGTAAGTAAGTGTGTTCATGTCTTTGAAATGATAGTTTAGCATTGGTATTAGAAACAGTAACCAATTGTAGATAGTTCTTATGTTTATTATGATAATTATCAATTTTTATTATTATGTTGATTGATAATCTGTCTTATAACCCTTTGATGATTTCTTGTTTCCATCCATCTTTCCAGTATGGCACCCATGACCAGATCCCGTCGTCTGAGAGCTGCTGCAGTTTCGGACATGACTGGGAGCGTACTTCCGCTTCATATTGCTCAGGAGGTATTGACCCCTCCCGCTGACCAGGGGGTAGTTGTACCTCCTACCATTGAAGATGTGGTAGCAGCCTTACCAAAGAGTCTTCCTCCACCTTCTGCCATTCAGGAGATTGCTGCAGTTTTGTCTGAGAGCGAGAGTCTTCCTCTGCCTCCTCCTCTGCCTCCTGGAGTGGTGTAAACCCCTAAATTTCTACTGATTTTTATTTTATTTTATTTCGGTACTGATTTAAAATTTGGTATTGTACGTCGCGTGGTCGTATTTTACGTCGCGCACAAAATTTTATTTTTCGAAATTGCTCGACGAGTGCGAATATGTACGAGCGTACATATTTTTAGGAAAAACATTTTTCTTATTTTTTAGTTTCAAAATAATATAATAAGTATTATAGTTATCGTCCCAAAATTCCAAATCTGTTATTTTATTTATAAAATCTTTATTTACATAGTTATAATAATAAATAATTTCTTTTCTATAAAATGGTATATTAGAAAAGTAGATTTATGTAAATATCATTTGGACATTAGTAAATATTTATTGAGTTTAATTGTAAATAATAATGTATTTTCAAAATTATTTTATTAGTAATTTTGGAAAATATATTTCAAAATTATTATGGCAATTTAAACCTTGATTTGAAATTTGGATTTATTTAAATCGTTAAATATTTGAAATTTGATTTATCTCATTGATTTTATACTAGAAATTTAATTAGATTTAAATTTGGATTTGTATTTGGATTGGATCTGATTTATTTTAAATTTATTTAAAAGGGATTTAAAACTACTCCTAATTCTATCCAATTGGGAATTCCCACGTCCTATAAATAGGCAGGTACTCCTCCAATTTTTGCATCTACAGATGTGCATTGGGTCTGTGTCCTCTTTTTCTACTATGTATTATATTTTACAAATACAATTTTTATTCGTGTCCGACAGCTCCGGACACCGAATCGTCCCGTGTCTCGCAGGACACGTTTACAGACTCCATCCTCTCCCAACAACAGCACTCCCACCATCTTCCGTCTCTACACCCGACCAACATGACTACCATCACCACCACCTCATTGCCGCTGCGGTCGGTCTCCGTCGTCGACCACCGCCCAAACCCTCAGCCCCTGACCCCGCCTACACCACCAGCCACCACCTGCCTCCGTCTTCCCGGCATCCGACACCGTCCCCAAAATCCATACGAAGAAGAAGAGGTAAGAAACCTCACCTGGCCACCGCCCGATCTTCGGTCGGAGAGCTGTCCGCCGCCACCTCACGCCGTGTAAATCCCTCCGCCGTGTGCTGGCGAGCAGCTCCCAGCCGCCCGACCAATCGACCGCCTCCGCTTCGATCTCCTCCGTGCGCCATCCTCCGATCTCCTCCGTGGTTGTCGCCGTCCCATCGGAGACCCGTCGTACTCGCCGAAAAACTTCCATCGCGTCTCCTCCGGGCCGATCGTGTCCGCGGTGGCCCCCATCCGACACCGCGATGCATTTCCGCCTTCCGCCCGCCGTCGTGTGAGGCCGCTCCTCCACCGTGGTCGGCCCCGCGCACCATGGCCGTGCGGCGAGTACCCCGGCCGGAAAACCCCCCCTCCGACTTCTCTTCGCCGGGCCAGGCGCCCAAACTCCGCTAAACCCTGCGCTCAGGGCTGACCCCGCCCGGCCATCATCGCCGTCGTGCCTCTCCGCCGCGTCACTTGACGGCCACCTGGCCCTACCGGCCCAGCGTCGTAATCGCACCGGCGAGCGCGCTCTACCGCGCCGCCTTACCCGTCCACGGAGCTGCGCCGCCTCCGCGTAGGAGCGCCTCCGACTTCCCGCTCCTCTCCAGCTCCTCCTTTCCCCCGCACAACCGTCGGCCACCGCGCGTCGAACCCGCCGCCGATCCCCGCACGGTAAACCCATTGCTCCCCCTCTCAATTCATCTCCCTCTCTCCCTCTCGCTGGACATTTGGGGGAAGGGAACGAATAGATATTTTGTTTTTTTATAATTTATTATTACATATTATATATTATTATTATTATTATTATGATTATTATTATATGATTATTTATGTTATATTATTAATGTTATTATTTGTTATTAGTATTATCATAGTATTATTATATTATTATAATTTATATTAAGCTTTATACCAAATAAATAAATATAAGCAATTTTGGATTAAATAGGGTGGTGATGTTTCCAATACAAGTAATTAGTTTTTACCTAAAACTAATTTTTACTATTTATGTTGGAATTTAGTTAAATAGATATTTATTTTGGGTCTATAAGTACAACAGGCTCTTATTTTCAAATAAATACATACATATTTAAAAAGTATGTCTAGGCCTATTAAGCCTAAAAATAGTTTTGTACTAAATAGATTTTAATTGGATTCTTATATTATTTTCAAGGTTATAAATAAAGCTAAATAGTTATAAATACTTTTCTAATAACTTATATTTTCTAAATAAGAAATTCATTCTTCCAAATCAAATTCCTACATAGTTAGATCGTCGCTCATCATGACTAGTTATGCTTTTCTATTTTCTCTCGCAAAATTTGTACCCGCATACCAACCATGGCTAGTGGACACATCGGAACTTGTCGGATTTTTGCACCACACCAGGCGATACCCCAGGCAAGATATCTTGCCATTATACTATTTATTTTTAGTTACATTTTATTACATATCACTGTTCATTTTTCTAGTTCTTGATTACTGCCTGCTCAGTGATATTATCTGTACCTTGTTATTTACCATTTGATTGCATATGGACTTAGAGTTAAGGGACCACCTCTAGTTTAGTGCATTACATAAACTTTGACACTGTGTGCCACGAGATGTGTGAGTTATGAGTAGCATATAGTCTACGGACTTGCGTGTTGGCTGATCACTGATACGTGCAGGACGTGCGTTAGGTCTAACTGTCAATAGTTGTATGTTAGAAGACTTGACGGTTAGTAGTGTTACATGGTCGTGGATGCGACATAATAGGTACATTGGGTGGGGAGAACATTTCCTTATCGTATGGGCTTCGATTACACTTCTCCTATAACCCGGAAGCTCCGCTGGAGATACGGGTATGAGCCTCTCAGGTTGGCCACTGTCGTTTTTGAACGTCATGCTCTCGGTCACTGGTGCCCAAGTGGGGACTATACTAGATCCCATTTACAGCCAGGGCCCATGCGACGAAAGGTTTGTTCTCACTGCATGTTCACTTTAGTTTGGTTAGATTACCTTATAGTGTCTTGTCACTTTCTTTGATTGTGGCGTATTTTATATTCAGTATTATACGACATGTTGATGCATCTTGTTACGTCCCTCTGAGGACCTGGTTATCTCGCCAGGTGTGTGCTTTATAATTTCTGCAGGTGCTCTAGCTAAGGCCATGACTTGCGCTCTGTTCATCGAGATGTTGCTCTTGGATCGTCATCTCCTTGCTCTACTAAATTCCCTTCCTTGTATTTCGTTCTTATTAAAATTAGTTGGTAGTAGATTTCTCTCCGCCCAACAATTGTATACATGACAAATTCAAAGTTTCTTTTATACCTTTTATCTTTGTGGATGAGATTTAGTACCTTGGTTACTGCATTTTACAGCTTATGTATATACGAGGGTCCATATACTTCGTATGTATACAGCTGGCATGGTTATGTCCTAGTCCTACGTATTTGGGACTGGGGCGTACATGTTTTTGTGGTGGCCCATGCAGGTCAAGTTTGCCGTTTCAGTTACATGATTGAACCAAACGGACCTGCAATATAGGATTAGAGTTTAGAATCTCATCCACCTACTGACTTCCTTCCTTGACTTCAAATTCCGAACTCTCGTTCGACCTCCTTGATTGCATCTTACTTGACCTTCCACCGTAAATTCTTAGTTTCGGTTTAGTAAGATGATACACTAGTATATGCCCATAGGTTAAACACATGACTAGATAAATTGCATTGGCAAATATTATGCATTGGAATTTATTTGAGTTACAAAGGAATTTATTTTTCTAGAAAGTATGATTTTAAGGATTAGTTAATTTCAAGTGGGTAGTAGCATATTACCGCCTTCAATGAATAGTTGGAATTTTATTTTGCAATTACAAGGTGGTATACAAGAGGACAGAAAACAATTTTATGAATTATGATTTTGGAAATAGCGAAATAGTTTATGATTTATTTGGGATATGAAA
>JANAVB010001034.1:0-47236 GCA_029216955.1 Iris pallida
TGTACTGTAGATTCTAGATTTTTATATGAGTATTTCCTGTTTTTCATATGATTATCTCTCTTGATATTGTTTCATTGTGATTTACCTGTGGATATGAGATCGATTTAGGCCATAGATTGATTGCATGCTACGATACCCAACCAGACTGGACAGCCGTCATCACCGTATAGCGTATTCGTACCTTGTATGGTGTAGCTGGCCGTGCGTATCCCCGTATTCCGGAACTGGGGCGTGACATCTTAGTAGGCAGGCTCTACTTTAGACCCATATTTACCATGTCCTTATTACCTCTGAGTAAATACGTTAGTCTTCTCCTGTAATGCCTATAGTTCATATTACGTATTTTGAAATACGTGTACGTATTTTATCTTGTATTGTATGATTCCTTGCTTGGTTATCTTTATATTACATGGCTTGGTTTATTTGGGTTGGTTCGGCTAGGCTTGGGTTGCCTTGGTTCATCATGAACCAAGGGGAGAACCCTTTCCTACAACCACCATCATCCTTTATTAACCATTCCCTCATTCTTTCTCTTTATTTACTACTTCTTGTCCACCATTACATCTTCAACCGCCAGAAGAGAAAGAAAGAGAGAGAGAGAGAGAGAGAGAGAGAGAGAGAGAGAGAGAGAGCTTAGGCAAGTGCAACTTGCTTTATGATAGATCTCAAGTTTTATTGTTCCATTCTCTTCTTTACTTGATTCTAAGCCTCTTTAGGACTTGGCATTTTGGATTTGATGGATGGATTCTTGTAGATCTAAGTTTGTAACTTTTTGGTTTTCTTGGTTTTGATCTCTAAAACTTGGTTATTTCGAAAATAATGGTTCTATGTTGTAGAGAATTCAATTTCATGCAGTTTTGGCTTTTGTTTCGCTTGATTTCGACTTCGGATGAGGAAGTTATGGCCATGGCAAGTTTTCGAAACTTTTATGGCTGAACTTGCTGATTGGGGACGATGACCCCCACGCGCCCGGAAGGCCATGCGTCGGAAGGCCATGCGTTGTGAAGTCCTAGCAATGCATCCCTTAACTTCGAGCGTGTCATGTGCGTAGATTCCTTATGCGCATATACTGAAGACGCAACGTGAGTTTTCTACGCGCCGATGTGGAGGAATCCCATGCGCCGATGCGCAGGAATTTCCACGCGCCGATGTGCAGGAATCCCATGCGATGTGCAGGAATTCCCACACGTCGATGTGCAGGAATCCCATGCGCCGATGCACAGGAATTCCCACGCGCCGATGTGCAGGAATCCCACGCGCCGATGCGCAGGAATTCCCACGTGCCGATGTGCAGGAATCCCATGCACCGATGTGCAGGAATTCCCATACGCCGATCTGCATGAGTCCCACGCGCCGATGCGCAGGAATTCCCACGCGCCGATGTGCAAGAATCCCACGCGCCGATGCGTAGAAATTCCCACGTACCGATGTGCAGGAATCCCACGTGCCGATGCGCAGGAATTCCTACGCGCCGATGTACAAGAATTCCTACGCGCCGATGCGCAGGAATTTTCACGCGCCGATGTGCAGGAATCCCACCCGTCGATGTGCATGAATTTCCACGTGCGTATGTGTAGGAATCCCATGTGCCGAAATTGCTCTATTTCACTGTTTTTGCCTATTTAAGTTGTTTTGTAGCTAGACTATTAAAAAACTCAAAACATAAAAGTTATAGATCTTTTTCTTGGCTTCAAGAATATGTCACTAGTTATTTTATGCAAGTTTCTCTCATTCATGATAATGTAAGAATAGAACATGATAGTGGCCCGCCGTGGCATACTTTTAACAAGTAAATTGACATGATATAACTCGACATGCTATTACGACAGCTAGCCTGACATGACAAGTATGAATGACCTGGACACCGTGGGCGATTTTGTTTGTACAAATAAACCAGTATTGTCTTGGATCATGTCTAGGATAGGGATCCCTGAGTACCACGGTCAGGGATACCTACAGTAATTGACTAAGGTTAATAATCTAGAATAATTCAGTAGACATGAAAAGATTCCCAGCTACATACAATCCCGTTATCTGGGCGCATTAAGTGGACTTGTAGCCTACCGATGAGTAGGGCACATTTCCAGCACACAGTCATGTGTTATATTCTTCATAAACGGACATTCGACCTGGATAACCGGATAGTCTGTAGGGCTTGTGGCTGTTGGGATAATCTTATTACATCTTGCTAGTAACTAGGCCTGTGATAACCTTAGTTAGTTAAAATATCAAGCCGTACTCTTTGCTTGGCTGTGATTGATTGGATGGAATCTAGCTCAGCTTAGTCTTGTCATGATCCTGTACAAGATTGTGACATGACATGATTATTAATGCTTGCCTTAACAATAACGATCAGGGGTCCAGTTCTGTTCAGGCGAAGGGTTACAACCCCGGTCCTTGTTTGGTTTAAGGGTTGTAACCTGGCTCCCGGAGCAGTTCTGTGTCCTCTTTTCGTTTATTGTTTTATTGCTCCCCATGCCATGCTCGTCATGTTTTAGTTACTTCAATACATGCCATGCTCGTCATGTTTGTTACTTCAATACATGCCATGCTCATCATGTTTTAGTTACTTCAATACATGCCATACTCGATCCGGTGCAAGATTATGACAAGACATGGTTATTTATACTGGCCTTAGCAATAAAGATCAGGGGTCCAGTTCCGTTCAGGCGAAGGGTTACAACCCCGGTCCTTTTTTGGTTTAAGGGTTGTCACCTGGCTCCCGGAGCAGTTCTGTGTCCTCTCTTCATTTATTGTCTTTACTGTACTAATATTATTTGAGACGGTTTCTATTCAGGTAAAGGGTTACAACCCCGGTCTTGTTTGGTTTAAGGGTTATGACCTGGCTACTTGAATAGTTTCCTCGTACTCAGTTTACTGTTGTTATCCCTATTATTATCAGTTCTTTATTTATTCTTTAATATTCTTTTGTGATATGCTGGTTTTAGTTCCAAGTGAAGCCTCCTTTGTGGCACTTGCTCTATCTGGGGTCTGACCCAGCTGGTTTTGTATGGCCAGATATCGGAGCAGCTCCAGTGGATCTACCAACCTTCCAGCCAGATGGTGACCACCAGGCATAACCCTGGCAACGAGTGGATTTCTTTTGTCCTCCCACTTAATTGTAAAATTATTCTTTTGAGACGTTTAGCTGATGAGCACGTGTTAGCTCGGTTGCACCTTTACTTACTGTCTATCTACAGGCTGTAACATGATTGACAGATCCTAGGGTTGATCATGTATGACTGAACTCTTGCTAGTCTTGATATTTTGTATGACTAGCTTCATGATCATCCAATATGTAATTTATGGGACGCCTTGCTATTATATATTTGGTGCTCTGACATCTTGCAACTATTATTGCTTGCTTGAGATTGAGACAATAGGCTTGTTTGACCATATGATACTGTTGGCTTGTAGTTAAACTCTCATGTATCTAGACAGTCGTGACCGTATAGCGAGGTGGGTTGCACTTCAATATACGTAGCTGGCTATGTACGCCCCCGCTCTTCAGTATTCTGGTTCTAGGGCGTTACATCTCCTCACTTATTATCAGTATTTGCATCACCAGTACACAAAAAGGGTAATAAGTCCATGAAAGTTATCCTAATCTATTACTCGTACCATCGGTATACCAAAGAGTAGTAGGTCCACAAAATATCATTCAAATCTATTTTTTCGCATTTCTAAATGCACAAAAGGGCAATAGGTCCACAAAAAGTCCTCCCAGGGGGATATTTTTCAACAAAATGCTATTAAATCCTCTAGTACAAGCTCCTCAAGAGGGTAAATGTATCTGCTTATTCAAAACCAGTTACATTCACAAAACTATATCTCAAAAAAGGGGGAAAAAAATCTACTACTCATCAGCAACACATAGCTTGATGAGGATGCCCTCCAGCTGCGTAGTTAAGCACTCAATTCTCAGTCTGACCCGACGTTCAGCTTCCTGGGATAACTTTTCAGTGTCCTCGAGATGCGCATGAGCCTGCCAATTTTCTTCTAATTTCTTCAGTGCTCCCTCTAGAGAAGCAGAGGTTCGCGTGACTTCATCAGTCTCCTTGCAGATCTTCTCCCTCTCCTGACGAGTGGCTTGGATCTCAGTTCCCAGAGATGTTATCCTAGCTTGGAGCTAGAGGAGCTGCTCGTTAGTTTTGGCCATAGCATGAATGGTGCTCTCCTCGCGAGTCAAGTAAATCTCTCCCTCTCGTCTCAACTTGTCATATTTAAGGGACAACTTCTGGAGGTCCTTCTCCAAAGTGGGCTTGGTCGTCTCTTGAACAGCCTTCACCTTTTCTACTACTGTTATAAGGAAAACATGCTCCTGCTCCACCGTAGCAGACATATCGACTTGTCGCAGTTTCTTTAACTGGATTAGGCACTGATTAGCCTCTGTCAGCTTGTGCTCCAGAAGGAAGGCCACCCCTTCTCCACCTGGAAGCAACTTCAGCAGGTCAATCTAGCCTTGGGCGCAGTGATGGGCTACGACAAATGAAGTCCCTCTCATTGAAGTAGCTTCAACCCCTCATTTTAGATGATGGTAGAATCTCTCAACTATATCCCTCGATGATTCGTTTAGATTTTCCAAGATGACGGCGTCGAAGAAATATCAGCCAAGGAACCTGAAGGTGTGTGAGAAGAAGGCATAGCGGAGCTTGATGACCCTGTCAGAAGGGAAACAAACTTCGAGCGACGAGACTCCCGTACAGCAGCGATCTCCTCTTCTGCCGCCCGAAGAAGCTGAAGACTAGGCAGAGTGAAGAGTTCAGTCTCCGGGTAAGAGGCAGCTTCAATCAACCCTGTATCCACCGATGTTGGTATAGGTACCACCGTCTCTACCATTGGTACTTCTGGTATAAACGGCTCTGAACTCTGCTCAACAGGGTTCTTTTCGATTTGAAGGAGAGGAGGGCCATTTCTTCTCTTCAGCAAGAGGTTCGCCCCTACGCCGTCCGCTATCTCCCCCTCCTTGTTTGCCATTAAAATTTTTTTATTGCAAATTTCAATACAAACAGAACAATGTTACAATATAGGACTTAGATGTAATCCTAGAAGTACACTTTTGTTTATCTGGGTCCTTGTCGATGGAGCGAGTGGTAATACGTTGACTCCGTTGACGATCTGACGACAGTTATCGGTTCTCTGAAGGTTTGGATTGCTTTGGGTGCTGGAGCTTGCTAAGAGGAAGACGTTGAGTGTCTGTATTTGCCTCTCTGGTGTTGCGAAGTCTCTGTGTGTGTTCTTTTATTTTCTGTGCGTGGAGAGGAAATGATTCCTCTATTTATAGCTTTGCAGGCTGGCTGCTCATGCGCACATGTAGGATACGCCTGTACGCGGGGACGCCACGTGGTGATTGCTGATGGAGGCACTTGGACGATGCGCCCTGATCGAGGGTTGAATTTTCATACTGCTGTTGTGAGCCGGCACGTAGCAGAGAAAGGATCTTTCTGTTGCTAAAATCTTGGGTGAGTTGAGTCAAAGGACATGTGTCATCGACTCATGGCTCGGAGATCTCAGATTTGATGGGGGAATGATCTGGTAGGATGCGCCTAGGATTGGGCACGAGGAGACTTTGGCTCGTAACCTTTAGGAGTCACGAGCTATTCTGGACGTATGGCTTTTGAGGTGCATACGAGGCTTCAGTAATAACTTTACTCCTGTCTTTCGGGATCAGAGAGAAGTCTGGGGCGCATGGCTTTTGAGGCGCGTACAGAGCTTTAATGGTGACTTTCCTTCTGTTTTAGGGATCAGTAAAAAGTCTGGGGCGCATGGCTTTTGAGGCACGTACAGAGCTTTAATGGTGACTTTCCTTCTGTCTTTAGGGATCAGTAAAAAGTCTAAGGCGTATGGCTTTTGAGGTGCATGCAGATTTGGGTGCATGGCCGCGGAGGCGCATGCGAGTGGTTGGGTGGCCACGTGGCAGTAGCCGTCGAAGGAAAGTAATGATGATGCTGACGTTGGCGACACTTTGTCTTCTGAAAAAGCTGTTAACTGTTCAGATTTTAGGAGGCCTGCTGCCAACTCTGTCAGACTTCAGGATTTAATATTTTCGACATTCGATGGACAGCTGAGTGGATGCATCAATCGGCGTTCTATTAGGCGTATAGCAACGCATGGGGGCCATCCCCTATGATGCGCTTGGTGCTGAAGGGCGCGTCTTGTGTGTGCTTGATGTTTGAAGGGCACGTCGGTATGATGCGCTTGATGTTGAAGGGCGCATCTGTGTGATGCACGGTCTGGCCGGCACATCCGCTTTGTGACACGTCTTTAATGGTACGACTGTTATGATCTTCGAGTACTTTAAATAGCCGTTTTGACTTGGCTGAATTCGAGGCGCCAGGTTCATCCATTTAATGCAAATTCATTGCACAGAATTCGGAGATCCATCCACTTGGCGCATGGGTTTGATTTGCTCGGCCTATAAATAGTGGCATGGAGAGAGTTTGCTTCTCGTTCTCTTACGTTCTTCCGACATGAACATGTTTACTCGGATGCATTCTATTGATGAGATGCTCCCGAGGGTGAAAATGCGACGCCATGTCTTCATTGATGCACTTGAAGGTGACTGTTACATCCAAAAGTCGGAGTCGAGGTCTTCCGAGGCAGGCAGAAGGTGCCTGTTGCATCCAAAGATCGGGATGCTCGAGCCTCGTCTCCGTTATTCCGGAAGAGTCACAAATCGGAATGGCGGTGCTGCGGCTTTGGGGGCTCTTTCTTCCTTCAAAGTGGGTATCGCCCACTCTGGTTGTGTTGAAAGCCGCTCCTTTAGCCGCGGTTTCGATTGCGGTCTTCATTGGTCTTTGGAGGCTCTTTCGAAGCCTTCCTTGGCCACAGGTTGGCTTGCGGTGCTCTTCTCTTCCTCTGTTTGGGAAGCTCTTCCTCCAGCTAGAGGGTTGATTGTCACCCTCGTTCTGCTCAATAAATGCTTTATTAGTCGAAGCATTTAGACGGCGGAGCCTGGCTGGAAGAGCGGCACATAACTGGGCTGCTGAAGGGATGCACATAACTGAGCTGCCGAAGGGATGCACATAACGGAGGATGCACATAATTGAGCTGCTGAAAAGGATGCGCCTTGCTAAGGGTGCATGATGGGATGCGCCTGACTGAGGGCGCATGGTGATTGTTGCCTATTTGAGGGCGCATGGTGGCTGCTGGCTGTAGAATTAGGATCTTTTCTTTGTAGAAATTCTCCTTTGTGCAATCTTTTCTAGACATGTAATAGACTTTTATATGAAAAATAAAAAGTCCTCTTTAAATGTCTATATTTGTTGTTTTTGCTGTGAAGTACTTTGTCCGAGCTCTGGCGCATGTAGCGTCTGGCGCATGGGCTTTCTGGTTCTGAAATTTCATGCTTCTACAAGACCTCCTTCAAAGTTTTCAAAACTTTTGGACAAGTTTTGGAATACTTTGAATAAGAAGCATGGTGGTAGAGGCGCATGACTGTCGGGGCGCATAGATACTCCGCGGATCAGTGATGGGGCGCATGCTCCGCTCAGTTAATGCAAATGATAACACCTCGATAACCGAAAAAGATTAATATTTTTGGTTTTGTTTACGGTTATCTCTTCACAGAACCCGAGACGACGGCTGAGGTCACACTTCATCGGTTCACGCGTGCGACCAAGCCTATAAATAGGCATGAGATGGAGAGAGAGAGGTTCTTCTTTTCTTTGATTTTGCTTTTTTTAGAGTTCTTCTTCACAAAAACCCTAATTTTCTTCTCTCAAAAAATGGCTCCCAAGACTCCTCGTGGCGATGCTGGCAAGGAAAGAGGCAAAGGAAAGGAGCCTGTAGAGGCTGCCGCGGCTGACGTTCCCCGTCGGCCTGTCGAGGTTCAGCCGGCGTGGTTGGTGAGTTTTATCATTTTATATACACCAACGCACATGGACCTTGAGTCTTGATGATGTGCTGAGGTTTTTGCCGCCGACGCGCATGGGTTTAAACCCTGAAGATGCGCCGAGGCTCTACTGCTGACGCACATGGGTTTACACCCTGATGATGTGCCGAGGCACTACTGCTGACGTGTATGGGTTTACACCCTGATGATGCGTCGAGGCTCTACTGCTAACACGCATGGGTTTAGACCCTGATGATGCGCCGAAGCTCCACTACTAACGTGCATGGGTTCAGACCCTGATGATGCGCTGAAGCATGCGCATGGGGTTATACCCTGATGATGCACTGAAGCATGCGCATGGGGTTACACCCTGATGATGCGCCGAAGCTTCTTTTTTCAGACGTGCTATGCGCTTTTGATGAGACTCAGATTCTTTTGTTATTTCTAACATTCTCGAATCTTTACTAGTGTCGATGGCTATCCCACTCTTGAATGAAGTGCTTCTGGACGCTGCCCTCTGCCAGATGGGAGTAGATTATGACGAGGAAGTGATAAACCTTGCTCAAGCTGCTATTATGCTGGATCAGCATCCCGAAAGAATGACTCAAATTCGGGAGCAACCGTATGGATTCCTCAAACGGATGATAGAGCGTGGTGTTTTGAAATCTGTCACATCTGATAAAGTGACCTTCTTGAAGCCTGAGTTTCTGTTTGGGGACCTCCTTACTTCTATTGAAGCAAAGGTGTTGAAGGTTAAGGAAGACTGGTTCTTTACAGCAAGGGGAGTGCACATGACTGTTAAGCAACTCGAACGTCAACGGCCTTTGACGGCCTTCTGTCGTCTTGCTTCCAAAAGGAGGATGTCTTGGGATCTTACCCCCTCTCAGGGGGAGCAGTGACTGGCATCATCAAAATTGATTCTACCTCTGATCAAAGGAATACTTTGACCGCCGTACGGTTTGGGCATTCTTTCACCTGGCGGAATCTACGTCCTGGAAGCATTTACAGTGATGTTCCATCGATACATTTGCTTTTAGTGTCTCGACTTTTGCAAATCGTATGCTGTTGATGGAGCGCTCATACCCGAAAAGAATTTCGGATAGAGGGTTGGTGTCATTACGTTTCCAAATGGGATAAACTGATACTCTGGATTTTATCGCGGTTTCAGACAGAGCTCCGAGAGATTGGACTGACTGTCATGATCCGTGCTACTCAGGCAGGTGTTGACATTAACAGGCATATGTTTCTCGCGCTCCTGGAGATGTTTGATACCTATACTGGGACCTTCTTTACTCCGGTAGGGGAGTTAGGGCTCGCATTTCATGAGATGTACGAGGTATCAAAGCTCCCTTGGGGATCGGAACCCTATGAGGAGTACTTTCCAACCAACGAGGAGATCCAGGTCCTGGGGACAAGGCTGAGGAGATGATGGCTGTCTTTAAGGAAGTGGCTAGTCATCATTACTATATGCAGAAGAGGGATAAGAGCGGTCGCAGCCTCATGTGACCGCTTGGAGAGATTACGTCTTTAAGCAAGACAAGGAGGATCCCTCGCAGTTTTCCACTCCGCCAGCGCTTTTCCGTAACGAGGTGCTCTCCGAAATGAGCTGGTTAGGTGAAAAGAATCCCCGAAAAACGAGGACCGCCAGTCGGATGAACGCTCATATAGCTGTTTCTGGCACCTCACTCATCGGATGTCGCCAAAAGCAGTATTAGTCGCGTATCTTATGGTTTGGCTTTGAGAGTATGTCTTCTCGGGCGGATCTGGCTCTGTAGAGAGGGTGACCCGAAACTTAATCCTGCCAGCTGTGAAGTTGGTCTTTGGCCGGCGCTTGGCTCTACTCCCCGCCATGGTGTGTAACCTATTGCGAGGTTTACGAGAGTTTGCGGGAGATGTGGTTCATGACCGGGGTGGAAACAATAACTTTTCGCACGTCGAACTGCCGTTTTATTATTTGATGGGGTGGTTAATTTTACACCATCCCAATGTGATGAGTCCGGATTCAGAGGAAGACTACAGGGCCGGAGATGCATTCCTCCGCCGTTTCCACCAGAGGAGCTGGTCGTACACTGGCGTCTCTGTTTGCAGAAAAGTTTTATCCCATCTTCAGGGATGGGAGATCACCAAAGTTGGTCCAATCTTCTTGGGTATTGAGGCCAATGAAGACTTAAGTGATTCGGGTGAAGATGCCACCACTCTGCCTCCATGGGGATTCTGCTGGTTGTAAAGTATTCGGCCATCCCATCTGGTGTACCGGAACAGGAATCGGTGCTATCTGGAACCATATTTACCGAGCCGCTTTGCACGACAATTCGGTTATGCTCAGCTGATGTTGGATAATCCCAGTATCACCCTGGGGTATGCTGGAAGTTTGTTGGATGGTGCACGAGCATGACATTACTATAATGCCGGATGTACCGAGGTTCGCTTTACGCTGCCCGTCCAGAATCCGCGGCCGTTCATTCTTTACTCGGCCGCCAAATTTTACTGTGTTATGGCTGCCGCACCTTCCGGATATGATAGGGAGACCAGTCTTATCGCAGGCACTCAATTAGCAGTGGCCGGGAATATACCGACAAAAGCTCGATCGTACATTCCGCCAGAGGCGGGTTATCGGGGTGCCCCTTCCGTGTCCACAGGGGGTCAGGCAGAACCCTCGGTCGATCAATCGAAACGACGTGCAGATACAGAGGCTGGATCTCCTGCGTCGAAGAGGTAGAAAGGCATCGTCACCGACGGTGTCATCGAACTCAACATCTGCAGAGGTAAGGATGACCTACATAGTCTGGTTTAGGTTCAACATTTCATGTAACCGATGCTTCCTTCTTGTAGGAGCCGCTAAAAAGGAGGCCCCGTACTCCAAATTCTGGTGGGAGCAGGCCGAAGGAGATGGCGCGCTCGTCTGAAGTGCGCATCCCGTCGATTATGATGTCTCCCATGGAGGAGAAATCGGATGATGTTATTGTCGTGGAGATTCCAGGATCCCCAGATTATGTCAGAAAGGAAGCTGAGGATGTAGCAGCTTCCGAGATGATGAAGGCCGCAGCGGGGGCCTTGGATGTCGAGGGTCCAGCAGACACGGGGCTTCCTGGTGATGAAGTAGGGTGGAGTTCGTCATCTTCAGATGACGTTGCTCCAGAGCTGCAAGAGGCTATTGCGGGGACAACAGATGCGGTTGGAACAGAGGATTGGGTTGATTCCCCTCCTTGTCATAATGAGGGGAGGTCGACTGTAAAATTGCCGAGCCCTACCCCAGACTTAGCAGCGGAAGCTGAGGTGGCTACCGATCAGGAGGTAGCGACAGATCCTGTCCCTGTAGAGGGAGTTGATGAGGAGAATGAGACTCGTCTGGCGATCCTGACTCCCGGGGTGGGCCAGGAGACAAGTGTTGATCTCCCTGTTTTGCCAAAGAGGGAATGTCCCATACTGGCTGCTGATAGCACGTTGGGGGCTGATGAGGTAGCCGCTGACGTCGGTGGTTCTTCCGAGTTTGGGAAGGGTTAGGTTGTGATGGAACCCTCTGTTGCTCCTTCCACTTAGGGTACTATTTCGACGCCTGTTTCGGCTTCTTCTGTTTCTTTGGCTCCTCGGGCTAGTAGTCAAGCCCCTGCTGATGAAGATCCTGTCGATACCGACGGTCCAGCCTCGCGGATTGAGGCAGACGGGCCTTCTTGCGGTCCGCCTTCTAAAGCAGCTCTTTCGGCTCCTGCTATGATGCCGCAGGTGCTAGCGGATGCAGATGAATATGTGAAATTCATCGTCGAGGCAGTGTATAAAATACTGCAGAGAGGAGTATCTACAGTGATGGACGCCAATGGGAGTTTTGCGACGGCAAGGACTCTGGTAATGCCTCATATCAACCTGATCCATCTTCATCAGGGCCATGATCATATGGCCGACATTCTAGAAGCCTCAGTGGTTGAGTTGGACCAACGACTTTCCGAATTACAACACATCCAGCGAAATGACATCTCCATCCTGATAGATGCGAAGAAGAAGATGATCGCCGAGACTGAGTCTTCTTACCAGGCCACTGTGAGTGTCTGGGAACGCGAAGTGGCTGAGACTGATGCTGCAGTGGAGCGGTTGTCTCAGTCTACGCGGGAGACGGTGGAGGCGCGAGCTGCGTTGGACGCTAGTATCACGAAGATTGATGCCCAGATCCGTTGCCTTAAGGACCAATGGGCCCGACTTCTATAAGACGCCGAACGTGTCCAGGCTGAACACGTAGCATTCAAGAAGAAGGAGGCTTTCACCCACCGGGCTCTTGCTCTGGCTCAGCAACGGCAACAGGTGGATGAGAAGCATGAGAATGACACCTCTCCTGAGGCCATTGAAGCGATGCGTCAAGAGGCTGAACGTCGCGTCTTGGCGACTGTGGAGACTCGGGCGACAGATTTGAGGCGTCGAATTGAAGAGCTTTCAGCCAACCCTGGTGTAACACCCAGTTTCTGAAATGAGGGTAATTTTGAAATTTTGTATTTAAATTATTTAATTATGGTTTTTAAATTTAATAATATGATTTTTGGTGATTTTTAATAATTTTAAAACTATTTAAATCATGACTTGGGATTTGGTGTGCAGCTAGTGAAGCCGTAGTGACTGCCTGCCCTAGAGCCTAACCATGTGGGTAGAGATTTTGTTTATTACATTTAGCTTGAGGATATTGGTTATCTTGAATTTATTTGAAATTATTATAATTATTGGAATTAATATATACTATATTAAATGGTGTGATTTAATATTATTTAATTGATTGCCATGTGAAAGTTAGTAGCCCTAACCTAGAATTGACCTAACCTAGGTTAGTCCTAGTTAGTCATGGTTAGACTAAGTTAGAAATTGAGTTGGTCATGGTTAGTCATGACTAGTTAGAATGACTAGGTTGCAACTTGATTAAGGGGGACCTTGATTTTGACCTTTGAATATGCTAGATGGGATGAGAGCCCTTGGATTGAATCCCAAAACCCTAACCCTAACTTTATGACCAGCCAAGAGACCCCCCTTGCCTATATAATGCCTCTTTGGGATTTGTGCCCCTTTCTTTAATAGCTCTTCATTTCTTAAGGGAATAGGTGAGTCTCCTTAAATTTCTTCCTAGTTTAATCAATAGCCTCCTTTTTGATTGGAATTTCTTCCATCATGATCTAATTAATGTTTTCTTGCTGATGGTGGAGTCAAATCTCAGATTTGCATCAATTTGGGGATTTGGGGTGGCTTTGAAGAACTCATTAGAAGAGGCTTTTTGTGTGAAGAACAACCAATAGGTACAATCTATTCTACCCATTAAAACTAGGTTTAATTTGCATATTCATCTAGCCCTAGGTGTCCTGATTCTATAGGTATAGGGTTTCCCAAGTTTCGTGTCCTTTCGTGTCCATTTTGGACACGTATCAGTGTCGTTTGCCTTGTGTTTGTCGAAATGCCTCAAAGGGCATTTCGATTGTTTTTATGGATTATTTTTGAATAGGATGCTAGGTTTTGATCTTTCTTACACGTTTCTATAGCACTGAGCACACCTTAGCGTCGTGTCGAGTCGACACGAGCGCGTGTACACGTGGTCGCGCGCGCGCGTGCACAGGCACTGTGCGTGCCCTGCTGCTCGGGCGTGATTGCGACACGGACACGCGTCGTGGACACTTGAAACTTGACACACACCAAGGGGCAATGTCTGCCACCCCGTGTGTCAAGTTGCACGTGTCCTCGTGTCGTGCCGGACACGATATTCCGTGTGCACTGGGAACACATTGTGTGCGTGTGTGTACTGAGTTTGTATTCTATGTTCTAATTGATTTAATGCTTGTAAATGATGTTTTAATGATTAATTAGGTTCTAAATATCATGTTTAATCCCTGTTATTATAGGGTTACATATTTGTTTGGGTTAAGGTGGTGTTTTGGCTCGAAATGGGTTCGAATGAATGTCCACTGATACCTAGTTCAGTTCTTCACTTTTCAGAAGTTAAATGATGTTGAATTGTGTTTTAAAAATTGCTAATTAGGTCCTAAATGTAATGTATACTCTATAATAGATTAAGCCTACTTGTTAGATTTAGATTCTCATGGTAGCTTGGGTTTTTGTACATAGTTTGTATTTTCGATTTGTGAGTTGGGAATGGGTTCTTAACTAATGTGTTCATTGTCTTTCCTATTTAAACTGAATGTTTTTCCCTGACTGTAAACTGAATGTAAACTGAAATTTGATTTGATTTTTGACTGTAAACTGAATGTTTCTAAAACTGAAATTGATTACACCCACCCTCTATTATGTTTTCCCTGTCATTGGTTTAACCTGAGATTTATGGCCATTCATGTTGAACTAAGTTGGTTGATTTGAATGTAAAACCTGAGGAATTCTCTTTATTTCAAGCCTGTAAACTGAGTTGGGTTTCCTACTTATTTACATTACCTGTTACATCCTGAAAATTGGTTTCTATTCCTTCTTGCACTGTCACATGCTATACACACACATATGAATAAACAGTGAACTGGGTTCTTCTCACTATTTTCCTGATATCCCCAATGAACCATCTCTGTTTTCCCTTCAAGTTCTTCAAAAACCATTTTAAATGATCAATTACCTGTTTTTATACATGTTAATATGTATGGGGATGTGGGGTTGTATGTTAGGTATTGGTTTCGAAATTGACTTTTGGGATGATAATTTGATGCATATAGCTGTGATTAGGCTCCCTGAATTCTGAGTTTAGTTTCAACTGTCTTTGAATGTTCTCTTGAGGCCAATTGCCATGTTGTTCACTGTCATTGTATAAACTGAAGTTGGGTTCATGGTGTGATCTTCAATTGGTTTGAGTTTGTTTCAAATTGATTGCTTGTATGTGTACATATGGGTATTACACTCACCCTATCTAAACTACCTGAAACCTGACACTCTATATCCATATACACCCTTTACATGTCACATACATATATGTGAATCACTTGACACATTCCCTAAGCTTCCTGAGATTTACCTATGTTTGAAACCTGAGAATTATTCCTTTTTGCTATACATTGACACCCTGTTCTCCCTAGACTATCACACACAGTTTCAAAACCTGAGAACATGGTGATCCCCTTTTTACTGTCATACAAATCAGCATTACACACACATTCTAAAACAGTCTACACACACACACCTAATTTCTTTTTTCTATCACTGATTTCATAAGCATGGGCACACACAAACTCACATTAGCTCACACACACATGTCACTCTTCACTCAAGTGTATATATTATATGTAATCCTTATGTGTGCATTATAGTTGTGAAGGAAGAGGATACTACTGCTAGAACAGCAAGGAAATGCCATGTTGTATAGAGTGGGGCAATGAGATAGGGTTGTGTATCATGAGTTGTTGTACACTGAATTCTGTGTAGTAAATCTGAAATGTTTTAATGTATTAGAAAACTGAGAAATTCTATAGGTTCTTGGACTGTTTTCACTGTTAAATCTGATATATATATGGGAGGGTTAAAACTGAAATGTGATCCCCATGTTGCAAACATGAGATTTGGTGGTTGGGCTGTCTTCTATTGCCCTTCCCTTCTCACTGATTTGCCACACTGTTTTCTCCTCTGCCTGAACACACCCACACACACACACACAAGATATCCATATACACATACATGTTATTTCCCTCACATGGCTATGCATATTGTACACACACAAAACTGAGAACCTCCAAGCCTCTATCTATACTCACACACACAGGAAAACTGTCTTTCACACACCTTCACAGGACACACACACATAAACTAATTTTTTTGTAGACTGATAATTGTGATTTCATTTTACATTGGGTTTGGATGTGTGAACTTCTGATTTTCAATGTGTTTTGATAACTGAACTTGGATTGGCTCTTGAAAACTTAAACTTGAGTTTTAATTACAACTAAGAATGTTTTGTCATGCCTTACTCTTCTTTCCCCTTTCCCTCTATAGCTATATATAATGTGTGTAAGGTTGATGTATGTTGATGTATAGCTATATGTAATATAGAGGCATTGTGTGTTAGATGATGTGTATGTATGCATGAGATAATTGGTATGTGTGTAAATGGTACCTGATACATGTGTTGCCTAATATATGATATGGCTCATGGCCTAGGTAGCATAGCCTATGGCATATGGCCTTGTAGTGTAGCCTATGGGAGTACTAATGTGCAGCCTTGTGTATATGGAATATATACACATGGTGTTGGGTTGTGCCAGTCTAATTTGACTTGTGTATGGTGTATTAATAGCTTGTGTTAACCTTGAGATTGTGTGTGAGTGCTAGCCTAGGCTTGGTTAGGCCTAGTGAGACTTGTTAGACTTGTTTGGCTTAGGCTTGACCTAGTTTGACTTCTAGGGTTGACCAAAGTTGACCAAGAGTTGACTTTGGTCTAGATTGACCTAGAATCATGTAGAATGCATAGTAGGATTTCATTATATCATTTTAGACTTGTTGTGACTTGTGTTACTCTAACTAGGAGCCAGGTACCTCATCTCGGACAGTACATTTTCACAGCTATTCAGATACCAGGCGAGTACATTCTCTGATCATTTCATAACTTGCTTAGAATTATATTCCTGCTCTAGTTTACCTTATTTGATGCTGTCACGACATTATCACGGATTGATACTATATGGATCCTTGCTTGAGATGTTATCCCCCTCGGGAGCATCGGATACATTGTGCCATGTGTTTTATGTACATCGTGTATTCCTCGCTCTCCTGTTATCCATGTTATCATGTGCTTCATGCTCGTTCGTGCTTGCTTGTGTACTCTCATGTGCTATCATGATCGGTCGTGTTTCCCATGAATCTCATGTATAACCTATACTTCATGTGCACCCTTCGTGGGCCTTCATGTGGAATTCATGTGCACTCAGTTCTCTGAGCCTCGTGAATACTTCATGTATACCCATCTATGGGCTTCATGTGAAAATCATGTGCATAACATAACCTGTCTGGATCCTTGTGTATTGATTGGGGCTTGGGGGAGTATAAATAGTCATGTGAACAATTCCAAAGTAGAATAGCCATGTACACCTCTTTAGTATAGCCATGTGCAAATCAAGCCGTTCACATGTCGACTTTGTACTCTAAATCACTAGTCACTGGTAGCTCTCTACTTATAGTAGATATTTCTATTACAGTTCTCTTCCTGTTTACATCATGTATCTTCTTTCAGTTTCATGTATCGTACTCTCTTGCATGTTTATATTTTCTAACCTGTTATGATCTACGTGAGATGTATTGTGCTCGCTTCCGTCCTGACTGGACCTGTTGAAAATTTTACAGAGGATGATGAGGAACCCTGCACCCCTTACTTTGGAGCTTGCCTAGATGACACTCGCGACCTGGACCCCTGGGGAGGTTCAGGCAGCTACTGAGGATGGCACCCTTGCTTAGTGTAGATAACTTAGCTTGTTCTCTTTTCATGTATAGCTGTTGTTTTTATTTCCAGAGTTGTATATTCTTAGGGATATTGGACTGGTAGATGTTGAGATTGTTATTCTTCTGTTGTGCCTCAGTTGAGGAGTTTTATCTATTTCCATTCATGCTATATTCTATCTTAGTTTGTGATTGAGTTGTACCTCTGTGTTGGACTCCTTTTGGAGAGTATTACATGTTAGCTAGTTATAGTTTATGACCTAGAACAGCGTTCTACCGTCGACACTGCGGCGTAGGCTGGGCGTTGTTACGTACGTACCCTCACGGCGGGTGCGGGTCGTGACACATTTTTAGTGGTGGCCCATGCAGGTCGAGTTGTGTAGTGGTATTCGAACTAGAGTACCACTACAGCCTGCAGTAGGAATAGGATTATTTTGAGGTACTCAATCACATTAGAAAAAACTCTAACTGGATTCCTGCCATCTAAATTCCTGTTGAAAATTTACTTCCTTGAATAACTGTCCTCCCTTGAACTATAGTTTCTATCTCAGTATTGATTCCTTGTTTGATCTGTCTCCAGGATGGTGATTGAGACACGATCGCATCGCTCTGGCTTAGCAGACGCTGGTGAGAGGCCTACCACCCTTCATCCGATTGTGGATGCTGGGACCACAGCACCTCCTATTTCTGCTCATATAGGAGCTTCTGTAGCTTTTGGGAGTGCACCTCCACCTGTCCGGAGGTCTTCTTCCGTTCCCTGATCTATACCCGCAGCAGTTACCTTCAGGGACAGTGGATGCGGCTCAGATGTTTGCCCTTTTTTAGCAGTTCTTGGAGTCTCAGCGACAGATACAGCAGAGCCAGTCTGCTGATATCCGACAGAGCATGCAGAATACTCATCAGTTAGTCAGGACGACAGTAGAGCTAGTGGCTGCTCAGCCACAGGGAGGTCAGACGCAGCCGTATCAGCCGAGGACTCCAGACATCCAATACTTCAAGAAGATGGGACCCCGAGACTTCAAGGGTACAGAGGGCATCATATACGCTGACGATTGGATAGAGCACATTGAGAAGATATTCCGATTGGCACAGATACCAGCAGGATTATAGATCGAGGCAGCCGCCAGTCAGATGCAGGACTTGGCCCGTACCTGGTACTAGACGGACCCGAGGGTTGGTACAGCCGGTCAGACTTGGGCAGCATTCAAGAAACTATTCAAGGAGAAATTCTTTCCTGATACAGCTCTCCGTGCTCTGGAGGTGCAGTTCGAGAGTTTGGTTCAGGGGAACCAGACCGTTGAGGAGTATGCTGGAGAGTTCAGTCGTTTGAGCAGATTCATCGAGGATCTTACCGAGGTCGGGAAGGCAAGGAAGTTCCGCAGGGGCTTGATCAGGGAAATCAAGTCATATACCAAGAGCGACCGCGACGCCACTTTCGAGCAGATTCTAGTAGGAGCCATGACGGCGGAGGACGATCTTGGACTGAAGGAGAAGAGGAGGCTAGATACTCAGGGAGCCAGTGGTAGTACGGGCCCAGCCAAGAGGCCCCACCTACAGATTCAGCAGCAGGTGCCCCAATTGCAGAGTCAGCAGCAGTATCCGCAGCAGATGCTACCTCTGCAGTTCCAGCAGCCGAGGGTCTACCTTCAGCAGCGGCAGTTTCAGGACCGTGTACCCTTTCAGCATACGCAGCAACCACAGATTCAGCAGCAGGCCCCGGAACAGCAGCTAGTTATTTGTCCCTTCTGTAAGAGACCAGGGCATGGTTGGGGCGAATGTCGGAAGAGGTTGGGCAGATGTTTGCTTTGCGGAGGATCCGATTATCGTCTGAGAGAGTGTCCCGAGTCATCAGGACAGACAGTTCAGGGAGCAGGAGCTAGGGCTCCGATAGACCAGCAGACGGGATTACCTTTACCGACTCAGCAGCAGAGGTATATGCAGCATCAGCAGCAGGCCAGAGGAGGCCAGCGAGGGTGAGCTTTCGCCAGGACAGTCGAGGATGTTCAGGCCAGTAGAGATCTAGTTGCAGGTTCTGTTCTTTTGACTCAAATTCTGCAATTGCCCCTTATAACTGCCTTAAAATTTTGATTCCTTCCGTTCCTTGTTGATTTATCAATTTTTCCCTGTTATTCTTGTGTTGTGGTTGATTTCCTCTGAGATAAATCATATGGGCTAGTTCACCCAGTTATGGAATCTGGAATCTTCGATAGTCGTGTTTAGCTGGCATAGTGAGGACATATAGTCAGATTTAGGACGTATTTCTCGGGTATGGGAATTTAAGGTTTTCGCTGCCAAGCATGCGGCAATGCAAAAATTTCAAATACCATGATTCTAGAGGTATGTGCCTTAGTCGAGGACTCTGTGATTATCGTAGCTTTGCTCACTAGCACGACGAAGATACTGAGTATCATGATTTTGGACAGACGCATATGATTATCTGATGGTATGAGTGAGACTTTGATTGTGGGGTGTTTGACCTAGAAGGACTGCTACCATCTTAATTTCGAGGACGAAATTTTTATAAGGTGGGTAGGATTGTAACACCCAGTTTCTGAAATGAGGGTAATTTTGAAATTTTGTATTTAAATTATTTAATTATGGTTTTTAAATTTAATAATGATTTTTGGTGATTTTTAATAATTTTAAAACTATTTAAATCATGACTTGGGATTTGGTGTGCAGCTAGTGAAGCCGTAGTGTCTGCCTGCCCTAGAGCCTAACCATGTGGGTAGAGATTTTGTATTACATTTAGCTTGAGGATATTGGTTATCTTGAATTTATTTGAAATATTATAATTATTGGAATTAATATATACTATATTAAATGGTGTGATTTAATATTATTTAATTGATTGCCATGTGAAAGTTAGTAGCCCCAACCTAGAATTGACCTAACCTAGGTTAGTCCTAGTTAGTCATGGTTACTAAGTTAGAAATTGAGTTGGTCATGGTTAGTCATGACTAGTTAGAATGACTAGGTTGCAACTTGATTAAGGGGGACCTTGATTTTGACCTTTGAATATGCTAGATGGGATGAGAGCCCTTGGATTGAATCCCAAAACCCTAACCCTAACTTTATGACCAGCCAAGAGACCCCCCCTTGCCTATATAATGCCTCTTTGGGATTTGTGCCCCTTTCTTTAATAGCTCTTCATTTCTTAAGGGAATAGGTGAGTCTCCTTAAATTTCTTCCTAGTTTAATCAATAGGCCTCCTTTTTGATTGGAATTTATTCCATCATGATCTAATTAATGTTTTCTTGCTGATGGTGGAGTCAAATCTCAGATTTGCATCAATTTGGGGATTTGGGGTGGCTTTGAAGAACTCATTAGAAGAGGCTTTTTGTGTGAAGAACAACCAATAGGTACAATCTATTCTACCCATTAAAACTAGGTTTAATTTGCATATTCATCTAGCCCTAGGTGTCCTGATTCTATAGGTATAGGGTTTCCCAAGTTTCGTGTCCTTTCGTGTCCATTTTGGACACGTATCAGTGTCGTTTGCCTTGTGTTTGTCGAAATGCCTCAAAGGACATTTCGATTGTTTTTATGGATTGTTTTTGAATAGGATGCTAGGTTTTGATCTTGCTTACACGTTTCTATAGCACTGAGCACACCTTAGCGTCGTGTCGAGTCGACACGAGCGCGTGTACACGTGGTCGCACGCACGCGTGCACAGGCACTGTGCATGCCCTGCTGCTCGGGCGTGATTGCGACACGGATACGCGTCGTGGACACTTGAAACTTGACACACACCAAGGGGCAATGTCTGCCCCCGTGTGTCAAGTTGCACGTGTCCTCGTGTCGTGTCGGACACGATATTCCGTGTGCACTGGGAACACATTGTGTACGTGTGTACTGAGTTTGTATTCTGTGTTCTAATTGATTTAATACCTGTAAATGATGTTTTAATGATTAATTAGGTTCTAAATATCATGTTTAATCCCTGTTATTATAGGGTTACATATTTGTTTGGGTTAAGGTGGGTTTTGGCGCGAAATGGGTTCGAATGAATGTCCACTGATACCAAGTTCAGTTCTTCACTTTTCAGAAGTTAAATGATGTTGAATTGTGTTTTAAAAATTGCTAATTAGGTCCTAAATGTAATGTATACTCTATAATAGATTAAGCCTACATGTTAGATTTAGATTCTCATGGTAGCTTGGGTTTTTGTACATAGTTTGTATTTTCGATTTGTGAGTTGGGAATGGGTTCTTAACTAATGTGTTCACTGTCTTTCCTATTTAAACTGAATGTTTTTCCCTGACTGTAAACTGAATGTAAACTGAAATTTGATTTGATTTTTGACTGTAAACTGAATGTTTCTAAAACTAAAATTGATTACACCCACCCTCTATTATGTTTTCCCTGTCATTGGTTTAACCTGAGATTTATGGCCATTCATGTTGAACTAAGTTGGTTGATTTGAATGTAAAACCTGAGGAATTCTCTTTATTTCAAGCCTGTAAACTGAGTTGGGTTTCCTACTTATTTGCATTACCTGTTACATCCTGAAAATTGGTTTCTATTCCTTCTTGCACTGTCACATGCTATACACAACATATGAATAAACAGTGAACTGGGTTCTTCTCACTATTTTCCTGATATCCCCAATGAACCATCTCTGTTTTCCCTTCAAGTTCTTCAAAAACCATTTTAAATAATCAATTACCTGTTTTTATACATGTTAATATGTATGGGGATGTGGGGTTATGTTGGTGTTAGGTATTGGTTTCGAAATTGACTTTTGGGATGAATTTGATGCATATAGCTGTGATTAGGCTCCCTGAATTCTGAGTTTAGTTTCAACTGTCTTTGAATGTTCTCTTGAGGCCAATTGCCATGTTGTTCACTGTCATTGTATAAACTGAAGTTGGGTTCATGGTGTGATCTTCAATTGGTTTGAGTTTGTTTCAAATTGATTGCTTATATGTGTACATATGGGTATTACACTCACCCTTTCTAAACTACCTGAAACCTGACACTCTATATCCATACACACCCTTTACATGTCCACACATATATGTGAATCACTTGACACATTCCCTAAGCTTCCTGAGATTTACCTATGTTTGAAACCTGAGAATTATTCCTTTTTGCTATACATTGACACCCTGTTCTCCCTAGACTATCACACACAGTTTCAAAACCTGAGAACATGGTGATCCCCTTTTTACTGTCATACAAATCAGTATTACACACACATTCTAAAATAGTCTACACACACACACCTAATTTCTTTTTCCTATCACTGATTTCATAAGCATGGGCACACACAAACTCACATTAGCTCACACACACATGTCACTCTTCACTCAAGTGTATATATTATATGTAATCCTTGTGTGTGCATTATAGTTGTGAAGGAAGGGGATACTACTGCTAGAACAGCAGGGAAATGCCATGTTGTATAGAGTGGGGCAATGAGATAGGGTTGTGTATCATGAGTTGTTGTACACTGAATTCTGTGTAGTAAATCTGAAATGTTTTAATGTATTAGAAAACTGAGAAATTCTATAGGTTCTTGGACTGTTTTCACTGTTAAATCTGATATATATGGGAGGGTTAAAACTGAAATGTGATCCCCATGTTGCAAACATGAGATTTGGTGGTTGGGCTGTGTTCTATTGCCCTTCCCTTCTCACTGATTTGCCACACTGTTTTCTCCTCTGCCTGAACACACCCACAGCACACACACACAAGATATCCATATACACATACATGTTATTTCCCTCACATGGCTATGCATATTGTACACACAAAACTGAGAACCTACAAGCCTCTATCTATACACACACACCGGAAAACTGTCTTTCATACACCTTCACAGGACACACACACATAAACTGATTTTTTTGTAGACTGATAATTGTGATTTCATTTTACATTGGGTTTGGATGTGTGAACTTCTGATTTTCAATGTGTTTTGATAACTGAACTTGGATTGGCTCTTGAAAACTTAAACTTGAGTTTTAATTACAACTAAGAATGTTTTGTCATGCCTTACTCTTCTTTCCCCTTTCCCTCTATAGCTATATCTAATGTGTGTAAGGTTGATGTATGTTGATGTATAGCTATATGTAATATAGAGGCATTGTGTGTTAGATGTGTATGTATGCATGAGATAATTGGTATGTGTGTAAATGGTATGATACATGTGTTGCCTAATATATGATATGGCTCATGGCCTAGGTCGCATAGCCTATGGCATATGGCCTTGTAGTGTAGCCTATGGGAGTACTAATGTGCAGCCTTGTGTATGGAATATATACACATGGGTTGGGTTGTGCCAGTCTAATTTGACTTGTGTATGGGTATTAATAGCTTGTGTTAACCTTGAGATTGTGTGTGAGTGCTAGCCTAGGCTTGGTTAGGCCTAGTGAGACTTGTTAGACTTGTTTGGCTTAGGCTTGACCTAGTTTGACTTCTAGGGTTGACCAAAGTTGACCAAGAGTTGACTTTGGTCTAGATTGACTAGAATCATGTAGAATGCATAGTAGGATTTCATTATATCATTTTAGATTGTTGTGACTTGTGTTGCTCTAACTAGGAGCCAGGTACCTCATCTCGGACAGTACATTTCACAGCTATTCGATACCAGGCGAGTACATTCTCTGATCATTTCATAACTTGCTTAGATATTATATCCTCTAGTTTACCTTATTGATGCTGTCACGACATTATCACGGTGATACTATAGGATCCTTGCTTGAGATGTTATCCCCCTCGGAAGCATCGAATACATTGTGCCATGTGTTTCATGTACATCGTGTATTCCTCGCTCTCTTGTTATCCATGTTTATCATGTGCTTCATGCTCGTTCGTGCTTGCTTGTGTACTCTCATGTGCTATCATGATCGGTCGTGTTTCCCATGAATCTCATGTATAATCTATACTTCATGTGCACCCTTCGTGGGCCTTCGTGTGGAATTCATGTGCACTCAGTTCTCTGAGCCTCGTGAATACTTCATGTATACCCATCTATGGGCTTCATGTGAAAATCATGTGCGTAACATAACCTGTCTGGATCCTTGTGTATTGATTGGGGCTTGGGGGAGTATAAATAGTCATGTGAACAATTCCAAAGTAGAATAGCCATGTACACCTCTTTAGTATAGCCATGTGCAAATCAAGCCGTTCACATGTCGACTTTGTACTCTAAATCACTAGTCACTGGTAGCTCTCTACTTATAGTAGATATTTCTATTACAGTTCTCTTCCTGTTTACATCATGTATCTTCTTTCAGTTTCATGTATCGTACTCTCTTGCATGTTTATATTTTCTAACCTGTTATGATCTGCGTGAGATGTATTATGCTCGCTCCCGTCCTGACTGGACCTGTTGAAAATTTTACAGAGGATGATGAGGAACCCTGTACCCCTTACTTTGGAGCTTGCCTAGATGACACTCGCGACCTGGACCCCTGGGGAGGTTCAGGCAGCTACTGAGGATGGCACCCTTGCTTAGTGTAGATAACTTAGCTTGTTCTCTTTTCATGTATAGTTGTTTTTATTTCCAGAGTTGTATATTCTTAGGGATATTGGACTGGTAGATGTTGAGATTGTTATTCTTCTGTTGTGCCTCAGTTGAGGAGTTTCTTATCTATTTCCATTCATGCTACATTCTACCTTAGTTTGTGATTGAGTTGTACCTCTGTGTTGGACTCCTTTTGGAGAGTATTACATGTTAGCTAGTTATAGTTCATGACCTAGAACAACGTTCTACCGCCGACACTGCGGCGTAGGCTGGGCATTGTTACGTACTCGTACCTCACGGCGGGTACGGGTCGTGACACCTGGGAATGTTTAGGGCTTGGAGTCTTCTTTTTGTGTATTTGTAACTTTTGCTGGGGATAGTGTAATCCTTTACTCTCCTTTTTTAGAAAATAAAGAAGTACATAATTTTCTGTGATGTGTTCATTTTTGCTTGTCATATACTTTGATGATTGTGTGGACCTATCTCTTGCGCACCTTGGTTTTTAGGTACAGATAATAAGTTTCAAAGAACCAACATGTTTGTTCAGAGGTAATGTGGACGTTGCAAATATGGGATTCAAAATGATAGAATCTTCCCACTTAGAGGTGTTATGGACGTGGTAGGAATAACTCTAGAGGATACGCGGAACTACTCAGAGGTAATGTGGACGTGGAAGTTCTGCGATTAATGTACGACAACGCAGGGTTGTCTGTACGGGATGTTACTCAGAGGTAATGTGGACGTGGTAAACATGATGGGTAGCATAGTCTTATGGGATGTAAGATTCCGCTTTGTAGGGTGTAGGGGGGACAACTCAGAGGTGATGTGGACGTGGTTGTCCTTCTACTGGAGGATGCTACGGAACAACTGGGTTCCGGAAGCGTATGATTTGGTGGAGAGGAATTGTCTGTGAGCCCTGATGATTGGGTCCACAGATCCCCTGGTGGAAGCACATGTCTGAAAGATGTCAAGAGTAGTACTTCTTTAGGAACTTGCCGTTGATGGGCATCATGAACAAGTCCCCATTGGGTTTGGCGAGGCGGTAAGCACCGTTTGAGTATATCGTCTCTATGATAAAAGGCCTTCCCACTTGGGCTCGAACTTTCCTGGTGTCTTGTGAGTCAGCACCATCGGCCTCCTGACTGCCAGAACCAGGTCGCCTACTTGGAAAGTCCTCTGCTTGACCTTCTTGTTGAAGGCCTATGATATACGGGCTTGGTAAAGTTCGATGCGTTGTTGAGCTAGGAGACGCTTTTCGTCAAGTGCCTCCAGTTCCGCAGACGACGACGTTGATTGTCCTCTTCTGTGAGTTGGTTTGTGATCGCTACACGGAGAGAGGGTATCTGGATCTCGAGAGGCAGTACCGCTTCGCTCCGTAGACAAGAAGAATGGTGTATTGCCTGTCGGGGTCCGTACCATTGTGCGGTAGGCCCAAAGGCATTCACAGAGCTTTTCGTCCCAGTCGCGTTTGTTGGATGACACGACTTTTTTGAGTAGCCTGATGATAGTCTTGTTGAACGCCTCGGCCAATCCGTTTGCTGTCGGATGTAGGTGGTTGATGACACGTTTTGAATGCGATTCTTGTCACAGAATCTGCTGAAAATGTGGCTGATGAACTGAGGACCATTATCGTAGATGATCCGGGGTACTCCGAAACGGTAGATGACGTGGTGTTTGATGAAGCTGATCACCTAGAGCTTTTTACTTCTGCCAGTGGAACTGCTTCTGCCCATTTGGAGAAGTAGTCAGTGATGGCTAGGATGAAGCGGTGTCCTCTCGATGAAGGAGGGGTGATCGGTCCCACAATGTCCATGCCCCAAGCTTCGAAGGGCCAGGAGGCGACTGTAGGATGTAGTGGTTCTGACAGTGTATGAATGAAGTCTGCATGAAGCTGGCACGCATGGCACTTCTTAGCATATTCAACAGCATCAGCGGCCATAGTTGACCAGTAGTAACCCATGTGTCGCAATCGGTCCTACAACTTAGGGCCAGGTTGATGGGCTCCGCAGGTTCCATTGTGAGCTTCTCGAAGGGCTTTGACTGCTTCTTCGTTAGACAAACATCGAAGGAGAAGTCCGTCGTACGAGCGTCGGTACAACATTTTTATAGCTGTATCGTAGTAGAATCGAAGAGAGCGTCTCCTGACAGAGACGGCTTCTTTCGGGTCCTCTGGGAGGATTCCGTAGACGGCAACGTCGATGAACGGGAATCTCTAGTCTCGGACATTAACACCGGTACTGGTTGACATGGCATGGGCCACTCGTGAGCACAGGTTATTTTTAGGACAGACCAAGTCTCGACCCACTACTGTAATATAGTGTTCAGTCCCGAGGGGTGCTGCCAATGAGGCTGCGAGGCCAGCCAGAGCATCAGCCTCCAGATTTTGTAGATGAGGTACGTGTTCGATGAAGAACCCGGTGAAGGTTGAAATGATGTTCAATGCAACTTCATGGTAAGGGATCAGATCTTCATGGCGAACCTCGTATTGCCCTTGATCTGATTTACGACGGTTTTGAGTCGCCATAGGCATCCAGATGATTCACCCCCAGCTGTTGCGCCAGCTGGAGTCCATAATGAGCGCGTTGTACTCAGTAACATTGTTGGAGCACGGTTTTGAAAGGGAGTAAGCACGCTGGATGACCAACTGATCGGGGGAGACTAATACTACCCCAACTCCTGCGATGATCTGGCCTTTGGGGCTGTTCTTGAAGTGCCATCGAAAAATATCCGCCAGACGGAGCCTTCTTCGGTGACGTTTAATTCTTGGACCTCATCCGGGATATCTTCGTAGAGTTTTGAGGACTCTGGGATGGGTTGTACAGCTAAAAAGTCGGCCAGAGCTTGACCCTTAACAGCTTTTTGTGGAACGAACACTATGTGTATGGCGTTAGCAAGCGCCCATGTGGCAAGTCGAGAGTTTAATGATCCTGGCATCGTCATGGGACTCTGAGAGGATTGACTCGGGAAATGACATGAATTGTCTGGCGAGACATAATGAGAGTCTTTTGGATGGCAAATACCAGAGCCAAGCACTCATTTCAATGGCATTGTACCGGTGTTCGGCCCCGATCAGAGTTCGACTGAGGTAGTAGATTGCTTGCTCATAGCCTGTATCGCTGTTCTGAGCTAACAGAGCGTCGAAGGAATGATCCATGGTACGGACGTAGAGGATAAATGGTTTGCCGGCGACGGGTGCCACCAGGACTGGCGGGCTTCTCAGATAAGCCTTGATGTCGTCGAAAGCCTTTTGGCACTCCTCTGTCCAGACGTAAGAGACTCCCTTCTTCATGAGCTGAGTGAAGGGTTGACATTTGTCGGAAAGGTTTGCTATGAACCTCCAGATGTATGCCAGATGCCCCTGTAGGCCTTGAAGTTCTAGAAGGTTCTTTGGAGGGTCCATATCGATGATGACTTTGGTCTTTTCGGGATCGACATGAATGCATTTCGCCGTGATGATGAAGCCCGAGAACTTTCTGCTAGAAACCCCTATGAAGGATTTAGCGGGGTTCATCTTGAGTTGGTGCGCCCGCATGAGATCGAAGACTGTCTTGAGGTCTTGCAGGTGATCTCCTTTGAGACGGCTCTTAACTGCGACGTCGTCAACATAGCATTCGACTGTCTTACGAAGCTGCTGACGAAAAATGGTGCTCATAGCTCGTTGGTATGTTGCACCAGCATTCTTCAAGCCGAAGGGCATCACTGTGTAGCAGAAAACACCTTTTGGAGTCCTGAATGATGTGTTTTGCGTCATCGGGGAACATCTTGATCTGGTTGTAGCCCGAATACCCGTCCATAAAAGACACGCGTTTGAAGCCACATGTGTTGTCGATCATCACGTCGGTAATTGGAAGCAGGAATTCGTCCTTCGGGCAAGCAGCGTTGAGGTCCCTGAAGTCGATACAAACTCGTATCGTCCCATTCTTCTTGGTGACGGGGACGACATTGGCTACCCAATCTGGGTGTTGTTCTTCACGGATGAAGCCGCTGGTCAAGAGCTTGTCCACCTCCTGATCGATGGCGTTCATGACGTCCGAACGAAAGTGTCGCTGCTGTTGTTTGATAGGCTTGGCATCAGGTAAGATGTTCAGCCTATGCATCGCGATCTGGGGATCAAGTCCCGACATATCTTCGTAGCTCCAGGTGAAGACGTCGATATTCTCTTTAGGCAGCTGGATTAAAGATTCTCGATCTTCTCCTTTTAGGCTTTTGCTGACAAAGATGGGTTTGGAAGAGGATCCATCCCCAAGGTGGATCTGCTTGACCTCGTCTTCGATGGGAGGTTTACGTAGTTCAAAACGAGACTCCCACTGTTCTCCAGGTGTTGAGCCCAAGGTTCTTCTTCGAAGAATTCCGGCATTTGGTCCTCGCCTTCATCTTCTTGAGGTTGTGCTGATGTCTTGTTGGCTGACAGCACTTTCTTGAAGATTGATCCGATGCTGGTATCGGAATCCCAAGTTGATACTTCGGACAAGTGAGAATGCTTTACTTCTTCTGCGTCTGAACTCTCTGGAGTTGACGGTGGCGTGACATAGCCTACCCCCCGTCGAGTTCTATTGTAGTAGTCCTACGGCTTTCCTTTAGGTGTCGGAAGCTGGAGAGGGAGACGTCGACCTTTTTCGTAGTTCAGGCCTTTGTTGCTTTTTAGGTCGTAACCCATCTTTTGGGTGTGGTACTTTGCCTTGTCCGTGTACCGATAGACTTGCATTCTGCCGGTATCTGGTTCTGGAGTGGCGGGAGATCTTGATGACGCTCAACCTTGCCGAAGATGATGGATTCTTCGCCTCGACTCTGTGGCGGGACTATGTAACAGACCCCCTGGGACGGGACTACTCGATTTACATGATGGACGGTCGCTATTTGTGTTTGTAACGACCGTAGAGCGTTATCTAATGTATACATGGCATTCCAATGTGGAAAGACTAGAATAATTAAAAGATACTCTATTATTGATGAAATACGAGATTTTATCCCATGGGATTACATTGTCCAGAGAGGGGGCATCTACATCAGCAGAGATATATTCCCCTAGCTCTTCGTCTGTGAGTACTGGAGTAGGATTGAGAGATTCCACCACAGCATTGGTTTTGGAGTCCGAGAGGACTATGCGGGCCTTTTCTGGCAGCTTGAATGGCAGGGGCTTGCCTTTGAGGTGGACCTTCAGAGGTGCCTCCACTGTGCCTCCGGTGATTGGCGCCTTCCCCTATAGTTTTGCCACGAGAGGAGCCGATGTTTGAGATGGCTTCCCTTGAGCCGTATCTTCAGGGGAGCTTCAGGAGCGGCTGGTGCTTTCCCGGGTAGCTTAATGCTTATGGGAGGCAACTTCTGAGGTGGTTTGCCTTTGAATCGGATCTTCAAAGGAGCGTCGGGAGTGACCTCAGGCTCCATGTTCGGCTCTGCTGCTGTTTCTGCTTCATCGTCAGCATCGTTGGCTTCCTCCTCGTCAGGTGACTTGTATAAGTCGGCATCGGTGAAGTAGGCTTCAATCCCTTTGAAAGGGTCGATGTCCGCGAACTCCGTACGAATGACGTTGTTGGTGGACACATACTTCATACATTGGTGGAGCGTGGATGGCACCACCATGTACTCATGCAGCCATGGGCGCCCCAACAGAAGGTTGTAGTTGACTTCGGCGTCCACGACATAACAAGTGACCTCGGTTCTGAGGTTACCGATGTGGTACTTTAGTCGTATTTTGCCCAGTGGTTCGCTTTTGCTGGAGTTGAAGCCACATATTCTTGTGTTGGAGGGTGCCAGTCAGTACATTCGGATCCCCAGTGTTGAGAGCAGCGTCTTCGGGATGATGCTGAGAAAAGACCCCGGATCGATCTGAATCCGCTTTACCTTGACTGAACCGATATACCCTGTGTAATACAGCGGCCTGTTGTGTCGGTTGTGTTTGAGCAGCATGTCTTGTTGGATGAAGGTTATGTTAGGGATAACCTCATCCGCACAATGACAGTACACACATACAGTCGGGAGATCTTCAGGCTGCTTGACCTGACTGATAAAGGACTTAGCATCCTTCAGAGCTTGACAGAGAGCTTCTCGGGTGTCTTTGGAAAGACGAAAGAGCTCGAACAAAGATACGCGGGCAGGAGTACTGGCCAGTTGTGCCAGTATGTCGAAGTTGTGGGGCTTGGCTAGCCCCGAAGCATTCTCCTTTTACAGAGGCCTATCGAAGCGGGCCTCTATCTGCTTCTGCTTATTGGCTGCTGGGGGCTTAGACGGGCCCTCCTCCTGGACAGCAGGGACGGTACAAGGAGGCACCACCTGGACGGCAGCTTTGTCGGGTTGGGCATTCTGTTGTGAACACGTCTGTACAGGAAGTGCCTCTTCTGCTGAGGAAGAGACCATGCAGCAAGACTTGATCTTCCTACCTTTGGATTTGGAGGTAGGGCGTACCTCCGGTTGAGTCACCTCGGAGACAAGATCAGGATGAACCCAGAGGATCTCTCCCCGAGATGTGGTGAGTGGGATGAGTCCACTCACGTTGTCATGAGTAGGTGGTAAGTTAACCACCTCCATTGTCGCCTTAGGGATGGAGACGACGCCATCTTGTTTTGTAGTAGACGACAGGGTGCCAAACTGGAGTGACACCACATTGGCTGACACCGTCTTCTCCTCGTAGTCGACGGATATTACATCCGCATTGATCATGCACTGGATGTAATTTTTGAGGACATAGCAGTCCTTGGTTGGGTGTCCGACAAAACGACGGTAGTGACAGTACCTCGGGTTGTCCACTTTCCCAACCTCGTCGGGACGCTTCGGATCCGGCAGCTTGATCTTGTCACCCTGCTTCAGTATCTCAAAGAGTTGCAGGGTATCTTCGTCATTGAACGAATAAACCTCCTTTGGTCTTGGTGCAAGTGGAGGCTTCTGAGTAGGTGCTAATGCACCTTTTGAGGCATTGACAGTCAATGCCAGTTTTCCCTTTGTCTCTCGTCCTGGGTTGTTGGCTGCAGGCCGTTTCCCCTTGTCCTCAAAGGCAGAGAAACTGACTCCCAGAAGACGAGCATTGGCTGCCTTCTTTTCTGCGGCTTCCGCTTCAACGATCAAGGAGCTCCAGTCGGAAGGAGGAGTAGGGTTGAGCCAGAGTTTGACTGCAGGCAGCATGTTCATGCTGCAGGAGGAGAGGAGTGCATGTTCTGGCATGCCCGGGGACAGTCTGAAGCAGGCCTGACGGAAGCGTTCGAAGAACACTCGAACTATTTCCTTCTCCTTCTGGCGTATTTCTATGAGGGACGCCATTGTCATGTCCTTCCCGCCGTCGTAGAAACGGTCGAGAAAAAGTTGCGTTAGGTCGTCGAAGGAAGATATTGAATTGTCGGGGAGGCTGTAGTACCAGTCGTACGCCACTCCTTTTAGTGCCCCGACAAATATGCTGGTAAGTAGCGCGTCCTCCTTCGAAAGATTCCCGTCTGAGACTGGAAGTACGTCAGATAGCGACGCAGAGAGTCCTTTCCGTCGTTTGGCATCAGTGTTTATGGTTTATACTTAGGAGGATAAACCACCTTGTTTCATTCGAGGGGATAATGTTGGGAGGTGCCCATCTTTTGGCGCTCCTCTTGTTTCGTCTTGGACTCAAAGTGCTCACGCAAGTCCCTGATCATCCTCGACCACGTCTTCCGTGGTGCTGGGAGTCGGGAAAGGTGGTACCACCTGAAGTTGAGCATTTGAGGGCTCCGATGTCCGAGGCGCTTCTCGGCGATCCATATCCAAGGATACCCGTTGAAGGGGTACGCTTGATTCTCCATTGGCCCCTGGGTCAGGACCGGTAGAAGGTATCCTGGCCAAAGCTGACCGTATCTCAAACACTGCTTGAGTCAGTGTTTGCATAGAGGTAGAGAGGGTTTTGAGTCCTTCCTCTAATGTGTCCATGCGCTGGACGAGGTCTGCTGGCGGTACATCAGACTCGGTATCACCCCCAGTCATGTATGCTGTCATGATGCGGCTGGAAGTGGATGGATCAGTTGAGGCTTCACTCTCAGACTCGCTCTCTTGTAGGGGAGTTGCCTCCCCTGGAGCTTCGTCTTGGCCACCGCCGGCTATGTTCTGGAGAACGTCACAACGGGCGCAGCTGTAAGGGCCTGATTACCCTCAGCTCCGTCTTGAGGGCCTCTTCGTCTCCGGGACTTGTGTCCGCAAAGGCTAGACTACCCCCAGCCATGTTCTGGGGGATACCCTCGTCTTGAGGGGCTTCTGGGAGGCTGACTTCACCCCGAGGATGAAGATTCGCCCCAGCTGTGCTTTGGAAGACACCCTCGTCTTCGGAAGGAGGCTCGACAAGGGTCTGACTACCCCCAGCTTCCTCCAAGATCTTCTTCCTCCCCCGAGTGCCTTCGAACACTCCGGAGGACGAGACACTTGCCTTGGTTTTCCTCGGCTGGCTCTTGGACGAGGACGAGGAATTGCTAGTCGTCTTTCGGACTGACGTGGAGTTGGAGATCACGTTGTATGAAGAAACCTTTGGCTCTTATTTTGTGAACACCTTCTTCCCGAGGCGACGTTGGAGGGGTATCGATGATTGCAGCCGTTGGAACACCGACTGCCTTGGTGGGACTGCCGCCTTGTAACAGCAGTTGATAGTGACCACAGCACAAGTGTGCCCTGTGAGGGGCGCATCATGCTTGTCAGTCGACTCTCCTGATTGGCGCTTATGAGTGATCACGTTGCACAAATCGTTGGAGGAGGAGTGCCACCTTCATACCCCCTTCAGGCGCATGGCAAGGCCAAGCGCCGGGGTGGTCAGGTGAATGCTGTGCCCCCTGATCTAACACCAAACAGGCGTCTCGATCAGTAGTGGGGGAAGAACATTTAAAGTGACTTGAACGGACCTGAGACGCACAACCAGAGGAGGTGCGGGAGTTCAAGACCACTGGATTTGCCTCACTCGACTTGGTTGTGCACGCAATAGATGCGCCCAAGTGAGACAAGGACTTTGAAGGTCGGCTCGTTTCTGGCGCCGCAACACCTGAGTCGACCTTGTACAACTTACCATCAGCAGCGCGCATGAATGTGAGTGCATGCTTCTGGTTTGCTGCTGGCATAGCACGTTTGGGGCGCATGACCCGTACTGCCTTGGATTTCTTCGTACCAGTCCGCTGGCGCATAGTACTCAGAATCTAAATTCTTCTTGCTATTACAGCGAGTGAGTCTGTCAAAGACAGAGACCTTCTGTGGCGCATCAGAGGTGATGCACGGGTATTGGCTGCGCCCCTGCTCCGTCGACGCATCTTCCTCGCCTGAGAGGGAGATAGCTGGGGAATGTGGTCAACCGTACGTTTTTCGAGAGATGCGCTGCACCAGTGGGCACATCTTGGTTGCTAAGGACGTCAGCAGGAAGGAAGGCTGGATTGGTGCATCCCCTTCGGTGGTGGTGCCCGAGGCATCGACCTTGTGCACCCAGACTCGGCGGGTCTTCGGCTTTGGCAGTCGCTTCAAAGGACTCGCACTGCCTTCAGAGATGAACTCCTCATACGCCTGTTGATTGAGGCGTACGACCAGCGTCTTGTGGAAGGAGCCCACCTTCACATCGTCGGATTACGACACAACTTTCTCGGTGGAGGAGAAAGAGGTCCCCAGCAGTCGCCTGCTTGTTTGCCATTAAAATTCTTTTATTGCAAATTTCAATACAAACAGAACAGTGTTACAATATAGGACTTAGATGTAGTCCTAGGAGTACACTTTTGTTTATCTGGGTCCCTTGTGCCGATGGAGCGAGTGGTAATACGTTGACTCCGTTGACGATCTGACGACGGTTATCGGTTCTCTGAAGGTTTGGATTGCTCTGGGTGCTGGAGCTTGCTGAGAGGAGGAAGACGTTGAGTGTCTGTATCTGCCTCTCTGGTGTTGCGAAGTCTCTGTGTGTGTTCCTTCATTTTCTGTGCGTGGGTGAGAAAGAAATGATTCCTCTATTTATAGCTTTGTAGGCTGGCTGCTCATGCGCCCATGTAGGATGCACCTGTATGCGGGAACGCAACGTGGTGATTGCTGATGGAGGTGCATGGACGATGCGCCCTGATCGAGGGGTTAAATTCTTTATGCTGCTGTTGTGAGCCGGCACGTAGCAGAGAAGAGGATCTTTCTGTTGCTGAGATCTTGGGTTAGTTGAGTCAAAAGACACGTGTCGTCGACTCATAGCTCGGAGATCTCATATTTGATGGGGGAATAATCTGGTAGGATGTGCCTAGGATTGGGCGTACGATGAGACTTTGGCTCGTAACCTTTAGGAGTCACGAACCATTCTGGGCGCATGGCTTTTGAGGCGCATGTGAGGCTTCAGTAATGACTTTACTCCTGTCTTTCAGGATCAGAGAGAAGTCTGGGGCGCATGGCTTTTGAGGCGCATGCAGAACTTTAATGGTGACTTCCTTCTGTCTTTAGGGATCAGTGAAAAGTCTGAGGCGCATGGTTTGAGGCACATGCAGATTTAGGCGCATGGCTGCGGAGGCGCATGCGAGCGGTTGGGTGGCCACGTGGCAGTAGCCGTCGGAGGAAAATAATGATGATGCTGACGTTGGCGATGCTTCGTCTTTGAAAAAGCTGTCAACTGTTCAGATTTTGGGAGGCGTGCTGTTAACTCAGTCAGACTTCAGCATTTAATGTTTTCGACATTCGATGGACAGCTGAGTGGGTGCATCGATCGGCGTTCTACTAGGCGTATGGCGACGCATGGGGGCACATCCCCTATGATGCGCTTGGTGCTGAAGGGCGCGTCTGTGTGATGCGCTTGATGTTTGAAGGGCGCGTCGGTGTGATACGCTTGATGTGGAAGGGCACATCTGTGTGATGCGCGGTCTGGCCGCGCATCCGCTTTGTGAACGTCTTTAATGGTGCGACTGTTACGATCTTGAGTACTTTAAATAGCCGTTTTGACTTGGCTGAATTGAGGCGTCAGGTTCATCCATTTAATGCAAATTCATTGTACAGAATTCGGAGAGCCATCCACTTGGCGCATGGGTTTGATTTGCCCGGCCTATAAATAGTGGCATGGAGAGAGTTTGCTTCTCGTTCTCTCACGTTCTTTCGACATGAACATGTTTACTCGGATGCATTCTGTTGATGAGATGCTCCCGAGGGTGAAAATGCGATGCCATGTCTTCGTTGATGCACTTGAAGGTGACTGTTACATCCAAAAGTCAGAGTCGAGGGCTTCCGAGGCAGGCAGAAAGTGCCTGTTGCATCCAAAGATCAGGATGCTCGAGCCTCGCCTTCGTTATTCCGGAAGAGCCGCAGATCGGAATGGCGGTGTTGCGGCTTTGGGGGCTTTCTTTCTTCAAAGTGGGTGTCGCCCACTATGGTTGTGTTGAAAGCCGCTCCTTTAGCCGCGGTTTCGATTGCGATCTTTCTTGGTCTTTGGAGGTTCTTTTGAAGCTTCCCCTGGCCATAGGTTGTCTTGCGGTGCTCTTCTCTTCCTCGGTTTAGGGAGCTCTTCCTCCAGCTAGAGGGTTGATTGCCACCCTCGTTCTGCTCAATAAATGCTTCATTAGTCGAAGCATTTAGACGGCGGAGCCTGGCTGGAAGAGCGGCACATAACTGGGCTGCTGAAAGGATGCACATAACTGAGCTGCCGAAGGGATGCACATAACGGAGGATGCACATAACTGAGCTGCTGAAAAGGATGCACCTTGCTGAGGGCGCATGGTGGGATGCGCCTGACTAAGGGCGCATGGTAATTGCTGCACCTATTTGAGGGCGCATGGTGGCTGCTTGCTGTAGACTTAGGATCTTTTCTTTGTAGAAATTCTCCTTTGTACAATCTTTTCTAGACATGTAATAGACTTTTATATGAAAAATAAAAAGTCCTCTTTAAATGTCTATATTTGTTGTTTTTGCTGTGAAGTACTTTGTCCGAGCTCTGGCGCATGTAGTGTTTGGCGCATGGGCTTTCTGGTTCTAAAATTCCATGCTTCTACACTCCTCCGCGGTCACATCCGCCATCGTTAGGGGAGAGGCAGGTTCTGTAGGTCCGGAACAACCAACAATCATCTTGACTCGAAGGATATGAAGAAAGAGCGAATGAACCTCCTTGTCGGTAAGAATATGACATAGCTTACCAGGAGAGGGCGGTGGGGACCGCGAATCGCTCTGGACAGTCATGATTCCTCCCATTGCCCCCATATCCTCCTCTACATCAATATCCAAATCACCTACATCTGTCACTCTAGTCCCTAATCCAAAAGAAAGTGAAGCTGGGTCGGTTGCGACCAACTGAGACCCTGCAGCCTCGATATTCAATTATGTAAGATTGTACCTTCTTCGACCAGGGTGCCCGTAACTGGAGGAGTTTCGAAAGTAGCATCGGGCCGGAGAGTTTGGGTCCTCCAAAGACTGCACAAAGGAAAGAAAGAGAAACAATAAGATAAAATCCCAAAAGTAACAGGGTGGTCGGCTGGAATGAAACTTACCTCTGGAAGGGTTTCGGCATCACTGCCCTCTCCATCGAGATCAGAACCTCGATTCCTAAATGCAATCCGTTTTTGAGAACGAGGCTATTACCAACGAAGGTCCGCGCTTACTTCGCTTAGGCAAGGACTCGGCACAGGAGAAGGCGAGCGCATCACTGGAATATATGGGGGCAACAGATCGTTGTATTCATCCTTCTCTTCTGTATTAGTAAAATCGGAGTCAAAGACTTCAACAGTCTTCGCCTTCCCTGTCCTGTTCCTCTTTTTAGACTCCTCACACTATTTTGCCAGCTTAGTACCGATTATGAAACTGGTACTTGCATCGAATTCATGAGGAGGCCCATTCACATGACGTGATAGAGTGCTGCCATGTACGAGATGCGCACCAAGCCCCCGGTATCAGGAAGAGAAAAGATGGTTGAGTGCAGACAGCACTGTAGTAATTTCAGGCCCGGATACCATCTAGGACGCCGCCCTCATAACCCAAGCATGAACTCGGGTTGTCCAAAAATAATTGGCAGTACCCGAAATCATAATTTTGGATCAAAATGATGTCCGCCATTTGGAAAAGCATAGAAAATAATAAAGAAAGATCCATGCAGCCAGGGAACCCCATGCGGCTCAGATAGCCCATGCGGCTCAAAGATTCATGCGGCACGAGGGACTACGGCTCAAGACGTTCCATACGGCTCAGAAGAGAAGACACGTGGCTTGTAAACAGTTCTCCCTCCGCCCTATACTGCATTAATTACTTTGACGGCTGACAGCTATACAAAGTGACACCCTAACACAAAGAGGTAATGATGACTCTGTCATAATGACAGACCCCTAGGGAAACGAAGGAGATCTCTGACACAATCCCCCGAGATCCAGAAAATGCCACGTAGCCTTGACACGTGGACGTTCGTATACGGCTCAAGCGGAGGCTCCCTCTGCAGCTCAAGCAGACATTTCCCTATGCGGCTCAAGAGGACTATCTACATGCGGCTCAAGCAGAGGCCTCCCCATGCGGCTCGCAAGGATCATCTCCATGCGGCTCACTACCCATTATGTGGTCCAGATTATCATGTGGTTCGAAGATTCGGGGGCCACTCCCCAAGCAGCCCTGACACGTGGCCAGGCTTATGCGGCTCAATCCTTATGTGGCTCAGTGACACCCAGGACACGTGTCATAAAGCCAATCAATTTCCCAGATTTACTGCAATCGAAGATTGGGTCAAATCCCAATAATCTGGGACACGTGGCATGAGAATGAATTAAACTTATTCATTCAGATTCGTAGACATCAGCAAATCATCATCACGGAGGTTTATTCCAATCAGTATTAATTATTGATAAGATTTGGTGCAATCTACACTAAATAGCCCAGATTTATCACACTCAAGTCAATGGCCCAGATTGATCAATCAACAGGCCGTCGCCACTCTAAGGGCAATCATTGCAAACCCTAATGATTGCATTCCCTTCTTATAAATAGCAAGGTGCCATTTCCTTGCGAAAGAGGACCCCATTTTCAAGATCAAAGAGAGCACCAGAATACTTAGAGAAAAAAAACAGAGAGAGAGCAAATAGAGCATTTCTTCAACGCCAAGCAATCTTCTGGAGCCAAGGCTGCATACCGATCGTCCAAGGAGTAAGATAGAGCTGCCGTAGCTTTCCCGAGCCTCTATCGTCACCCCCCAGAATCTAAAATAAATAATTGTATTTAGATTATTGTACCTAGGTTTTCGTTCCTAGGCTTTCTTTGTACAAGCGAGTTTGTAACGTGAAGTAAAAGTCCAGTCCTCCGATAATTGTTTTGCTCTTTTATATTTCATGCCAAACACAATGGCGACTCTGCTGGGGACTAACTTCTCCACGGCTGAGGAGTTGATAACGCAGTCGATGCAGCCAAACTTGGCTCCACACAACAGAAGATGATCGTCCGCTTCGACCAACAGGCGTTCGAAGAAATGCTCTCCGAAGGAAGTGGGCCTGGTCCAGAAGTGCACCCGCACAACGAAGGCTCGCAAAGAGTGGAGGCCAAAATCAGTTGCTCCTCCCAGGCCCTCGATGGAGTACTCTCTGCTACCCAAGACGGCGAAGTCGACTCTTATGCGGTCCTACTTCAAGCCATAGAAGACTCTGCTGTCCCCAAGTCCGGCAGAGAAAAGCACTACGATGCTGGACTTGCAGGGGCAAAGAGTGATTCTATGGGCTCCAGAAAGAAGCCTAACAAGGGCACCAGCCGCAGAGCGAAGACTTATGCGGCCCAGATTGCCAGCCGCATGAATGATGACCATGCGGCTGAAACCGCTAGCCAAATACATAGTACTCATGCGGCCAGATTTCCAGCCGCATGGAGAACACTCATGCGGCCAGGATTCCAGCCGCATGGAGAATACTCATGTGGCCAGGGTTTCCAGCCGCATGAGGATTGCTGATTCCAGCCGCATGACGCCTACTCCACGTGGCTCTGTCTTCAACGCCTCTCCTATGGTCCTGATCTCCTGCTCCCAAGAAGACATGTCTGATTCCTCCAGCACCACTTAGACTCTTCCTACTATGTGCCCTTACGCGCTAGAGTGAGGAAGTCTAAGCAGCACGAGCTTGGCAAGCTCGGTCCGTTGATTCGACCTCTGACCATCCGAGCGTCCCGTGTATATTATGCGGGCCTCTGAGGGGAAGTTGTACAGACCACTCGAGTCCAGTCCCCAGCGGCAAACGGACAGAGAGGTTCCCAAAAGTTCCAAAATCCAGGGAGCAAACATGGTCGATCCGGATCCATCTAACTTGCGTGAGGCTATCTTCCACAAATACAAGGAAAGAGAAGGAGCCCCAGGATGCCAAGAGTCCTCTCACGGACATCACTGTACCCAAGTCATCATCAACTGCTGCTGCAATAACGCGACGGTGCGAGAAGACCGGCATGTCTTTCAAAGACTGCAACAGTCGTCTTCCGAGGACGAAGCACTTCCCGTCGTCCCTGCAATCTGCTCAGAAAGTCCCCGCTGATGGAGGAGGAAGAAGACTAATATTCCTAGCCCGAAGATTTCAACTACTGCGACAAAAAGACTATCGTCTAAACGAGTGCCTACCATCAGAGTTTTTAAGGTACTCGTTCTAAGACGAAAACTGCTATAGTGGAGGTTCGTCGTCCACAACACAGGGGGTGCTGGAACTGGGGGTAGCACTCCTCCGAACATACGATAATCCGATGTTCCAAGGAGACGAGCCGAAGGAAGCAACTCTTCCATCAGACACAGCAAATACTGACGTCCCCGAGAACGTCCATGACTCTCAAGATGAAGCAAGCTCTGAAGCTGGGGGTACTGCTCCTTCCGAGTCTGAACCCGAGGAGAACATTCCCATATCCCAATGATTTCTGGTACATGGGTATGATTCAGAGGGTGCTTCTTCCACCGCTCCGTCATCTCCCCTCATGTAAAGACAGTATTCATGACAGATAGCAGCCAAGGTGGTTCCAGTGATCGCCAACGCATCGACACTCTCGAAGCCATATTGCTTGTCTTGGTCAAATCCGTGGACGAGATCAAAGCGGCCCTTCCAGCTCTGCAAGAGGGACGCCCGGCCAAACAAGCACGGGTCCCGGTCAATGTGGACTGAATTCGGCAGCACCGAACCTAGGCAACAAACCCTCCTGAAATAACGGCCCCCACCGCCGTGGATGAGGCCCGCGAAGCGAGAAGAGAGGTCCAGGAGCTCCGAGCCATGTTTCACGCTCGAGAAAACTCTCAAGACCTCAGAATACGGCAACCGTACCCTGCCGCCTGGAGGGACGTTCCATTCCCACCAAGATATAAGCCGTTCAATATCAATCCCTATGATTGCAAGACCTCAGCAAGTCGGTATTACCTACTTCGAGGTCACCACCGACCATCTGCCCCATGACGATGCCATCCTCACACGATTATTATCGGGGCATTGGAAGGGGTCGCCTTCGACTGGTACCGCAACCTGCCAGACCACTGCATCCACTCCTTCGTGGCTTCAAGCGCATGTTCTTGGAGAGATTCTACGAAGTATGACAGGACATCACGATGTCCACCCTCATGGACGTCGTCTAAGGGGGAGAAAGAGCTGACAAGAAACTACATCGAGCGGTTTGCCAAACCGCAATGAAGCTGCCATCTGGAAATCGGATTCCTCCTTGATTAAAATTTGCCAAAAGAGATTGCTCCCAACAATCAGTCTCTGGATGGGTGAAAGTCAACTCAAGGACTGGAAGATGTTCATCATCAGTGCCACAAGCGCCGAAGAACGATTGAAGAAGGCTCACCAATTGGGACTACATCTCGGACGGTGAGAGAACAAGGGCAAGCGTCCTAACAACAACAATGGGGTAGCCCCTCCAACAATCGGGACAGCAGGGGTAAGCAGGCTATGGTGGACGACACAGCACAGAAACCTGAGCCAAAGCCAGCAACAAATAATGGTCGCAAATCACTTACTCCTTCGAAGATGGTCACGTCAAGCCCATCTCGGACATGCTCATACAAGGAGACAGAATTCAGCTTCCCACCAAGACGGAAACCGCGGTAGGCGGACATGGAGAACCCAAAGTACTGCCATTACCATCATTACGTCCACCATGCCACACACGACTGCTACCAACTAAACAGTGCATTCAAAATCTCATCGATTCGAACGCTCTGGCCTTCGATTTCGAAGAGGTAACAGTCGCAGCCAATATGGTGTCAGTACAATTCGGCAGCTTCCCTCCAACGGAGACTCAAGACGGCGTAATACCCGTTCCTCTGGCAACAATGGATATTGCTAATCTTCCACCTCCTCGGGATCAGGCTGCTGATCTAGTGCCCCTCACCACATCACGGGGAGAGATCATGTGGGTCCATCCGGACCTGTTACTTGAAGTAACCCAGTTAACACCGCCTCCCACTCGCATGAAAAAAGGTAGAAAAGTCAGATCCTGTCGCATAATCTCGGTAGATGTCGAAGAAGTCACGGCCGTCGTTACTCAGTCTGGGGCACAATCTCAACCTGTGGCTGCTAACTCAACCAAAGATCATCAGCCAGCTACTGCTGACACCAGGACCGTCTCATCCTCCGATGACCGACAAGCCTAGGCCGAAAGAGACTCGCTTTGACAAATTCCTCCAAAAGAAGGCTCCACAAGGGCTGGAGAAGCCCTACAACTTCGACATCTTAGCGCAATTGGCCAATACACCGACCAAGTTGTCATTATACGAGCTCCTGAGACTCTCAAAGGATGTTCGTACGGCTTTGAACGATGCACTCCAAAATACCGATGCATACCTGGCTCAGGTCAACCTCACGGGAGAGAACCCGCCTACAGATCTCTAAGACAGCGCTTGCACGGGAGTGATGCCCAACATTGTTTCACTCCGCAGGACATGCTCATTAAAACCAACCTGCACGATCGCCCGTTATACTACACCGGATACATCGGCGACGTAAAGGTAGATCGGATGCACATTGATCCTGGCTCTTCCATAAGCATTATCCCGAAGGGTCTGCTACATCATCTCCGCATCCAATGCATCATCTGACGCCTACAAGCACCGCCATCAGCGGTTTCAATTTGGACAGGAGATATCCGATTGGAAAGATTCGTCTGAAGTGTCAAATTGGCGATCTCCAATCAAAGTCACCTGCTACGTCATAGATGCAGATACCTCTTACAACATCCTCTTAGGGCCGATGGATACATGATTATATGATCGTGCATTCCACGCTGCACCAATGCTTCAAATATGTCGACAAATACGGCTCGTGAGGACAGAATTTGCTAATATCGATCCCTTCAAAGGGGTCGAATCCTACTACTCAGACTCCTGCCTATACGAAAAGTCGAAGAGGCACCTTGATGAAGGAGATGTACAAGCTCGTACCGAGACAGCCACAGGATCAGAAGAACCTCTGACGATCTACCTCCAAGCTCGCAAACCTGGTAAGTCTGCACCCCTTACCGCCACTCTGCGTAAGGACACAATCAGCCTCTCGGCACAGGAAGAGCAGATGATAATCCAGCTGCCAAGGTCTGGCCAAATACCAAGACCCACGGAGCCATTGACAATCAGGCTTCCGAGAGTCGGCCAGCCACAAACAGAGAAGCCCAATCCTTCCGACAAGCCAATGATGATACGCCTTCCCAAGAAGGGTCGTCATTCCGATACAAGGCCTGGAGTTTCTAGCGAACCAACCACTCCCCGCCCAGCATCGAGTACCAGACCGGGGGTCGCTAGTCTTCCAATAACTCTATTCTCTGCCACCAATCGAACCTCTGACGATCAAGCTGCCTAGGTCGTCCTCTCAGTCTTCGTTTATACAGGGGATAGCCGAAGAGGAACCGGAGCTAGCCAAGTACGTGGCTGTCCATACTGATGTTCCCTCCGCAGATGATGTAATCCCCCTAGAAAAGATACCTTACTTCATCAATAAAGGGCTATCTTTGTACTACCTTGAGCTTAATAAGCTTTGTACAATGTATGCTATGGAAACGGTATAGGCACTCACCTACACACACAGGTGACAATTGTGTACACCACAATCCAGATTACTCCAGTGGAAGACGCTTACCGTATAATCGAGGGAGGGGACCATCCAATCATCTTCGGCGGGAAGGACGATCCGCATCCCTTCACCATAGAAGAAGTCGACCTTGGATCAGATGCCGGGAGACTGCTTCTGTATCTTTATAGCCCCCATCCAAATATCTCATGCAGAAACAAGGGTATGATCTGGAGACAACGCTAGGCTTGAACTACGGCACTGGACGACGATTACCTTTGAAGCCACCGGTTCCGGCTAGCAAAACACGGAACTACTATAGCAAAATTCGATGCGGATTAGGATATGTAACGCCCACGACGACCCCTGAGAGTTCAGATGTAGAATGTGATTGGCAGTCACAATCAACCGGGTCACCAACTTCTGATTCGGATACCAGCATCGGAGACATATTCAGGCAAGTCTTGTCAGTCAACATGGCATTCGTCGACGCTTATGAAGAAGATGAAGACATCCCTAAAATCCTCAAGCTAGAGCTGTGGGCCCAACAGCTGGACGAACAATGGGAAAAGCGGTTCGAACAAAGATAACCTTCTACTGAAGATGAGGTCATACAAGTGGATCTTGGCAGCGAATCTTCTCTAAAACCGATCTTCGTCAGTAAAAGCCTAACAGACGGAGAGCGAGAATCTTTGCTAGAACTTGTCAAAGAATATTGATGTGTTCGTCTGGAGCTATGAAGACATGCCGGGGTTAAATCCGGATATTGCTCTTCATAAACTCAACATTCGGCCAGATGCAAAGCCGGTCAAACAACAACAGCGACGCTTTCGCCCGGGCATCATGGACGCAATCGAGGCCGAAGTCAACAAACTGATAGCCAGCGACTTCATTCGTGTGGAACAGCATCCGGATTGGGTCGCCAATATAGTACCAGTCCTCAAAAAGTATAGGAAGATTCGAATCTGTATCGACTTTCGCAATCTGAACAAGGCATGCCACAAAGATGAATTCCCCCTCCCTATCATGGACATCATGATTGACAACACCTGCGGCTTCGAACGCATGTCATTTATGGATGGATTCTCAGGGTACAACCAAATCAAGATGTCTCCTGACGACAAAAAGCACACATCATTCCGAATACCGATTGGCACATACTGCTACACAGTCATGCCTTTCGGTTTGAAGAATGCCGTCGCCACATATCAAAGAGCCATGAGCATCATCTTTAGAGACCACTTACGCAAGACGGTAGAGTGCTATGTTGATGACATTGCCGTCAAGAGTCGCTGCAAGGGAGACCATCTGCAGGATCTGAGGACGGTATTCGACCTAATGCGAGCGCATAATTTGAAAATGAACCCTATGATGTCCTTCCTGGGCGTATCCAGCAGAAAGTTCTTGGGTTTCATCATCACCGCCCAGGGTATCCATGTAGACCCTGAAAAGACGAAGGCAATTATGGAGATGGGTCCCCCGAGAAATCTCTGTGAACTCAGAGGCCTTCAAGGGAGGCTAGCTTACATCCGGAGGTTCATCTCTAACCTCTCTGGGCGATGTCGGCCATTCACCCATCTCATGAAGAAAGGCATCTCGTTTGTATGGGATGAAGAGTGCCAACGTGCCTTCGACAGCATCAAAGAATATTTGTCGAACCCTCCGGTCCTGGTGGCCCCGGTTGCCGGAAAACCATTCTTACTATATGTACGAGCAATGGAGAATTCCCTGGGCGCTTTGTTGGCACAAAACAACGACGCAGGCCACGAATAAGCTATATTACCTCAGTCGAATGATGATTGGGCCAGAGCACAGATATACTGCTGTGGAGAAGGAATGCCTCGTCCTGGTGTTCGCCATTCAAAAGACGCGGTACGGTACTATGTCACAGGATAAACCATACATGTGCTCTCACGAGTCAATCCTCTCAGAGTCCTCATGACTAAACCAGGGGCGCTCAGCTCCCGTCTCGCTACATGGGCAATACTGCTATCTCCTTATCATATGGTCTTCGTCCCGCAAAAGGCTGTCAAAGGTCAAGCTCTGGCCGACTTTCTAGCAGCCCACCCAGGCTCGGAGTCATCCACAATATAAAGGAATTCCAGATAAGGTCGCCGACTCGCATGTGGCCTCCCACGATGATATGGCGAATGTTCTTCAACGATGCTTCGAGAACGGGACCCAAGGGCAACATTATTGTTGGAGTCGGGGTAGTGTTGATTTTCCTTCCGGACTGGTGATCAATCGTGCTTACTTCCTCACGGAACCCTGCTCTAACAATGTGGCCGAGTACAACGCTTTAGTCATCGGCCTCCAACTTGCCAGAGAGCTGGGGATAGAATATCTTGAAGCATACGGCGATTCGCAGTTAATCGTCAATCAGATCCGGGGTTCATACGAAGTCCGCCACGAAGATATGATCCTCTATCACCAAATCGCGATCACATTATCTCGTCATTTGAGGGATTCTTCATCGAACATGTCCCCAGATTACAGAACATCGAAGCCGATGCCCTAGCAGGCCTTGCCGCTTCCCTAACAGTTCCAAACCATACTCAGCATTCGATTGACGTGATAGGCCACGAGCTGGTCTGTCCCAAGAATAACATACAAGTCATGGCGAGCTATTTCGCCCAAACGATCGATGTAGCACCGGACTGGCGACAACCATTCATAGACTTTGTAGTCTATGACATCCTGCCCGAGAATCCAAAGGAAGCCACTTCCATCAGAAGGCACTCTCTCAGATTCTTTTACGATACAGAGACGAAAATGCTGTATCGACGATCCTACGATGGGTTACTGCTTCGGTGTCTATCAAATACAGAAACCAAAGAAGCCATACGCGAAGCTCACGACGGTGTATGTGGGGCCCACCAGCCTGGCCCTAAATTACAAGATCGTCTCCGTCGGATAGGCTACTACTGGCCCACGATGGTAGCAGATGCAATAGACTACGCAAGAAAATGCAAAGCCTGTCAAGTCCACGCGGACTTCATCCACCAACCATCCGAGTTTCTACATCCGCCGGTGGCATCTTGGCCATTTGAAGCATGGGGAATGGACATCATCGATCCAATTACTCTACCTTCCTCCGTGGACATCACTTCATACTCGCGATCACAGATTACTTCTCAAATGGGCGAAAGCTGTTCCACTCGCAGAAGTAAAGACTTCAAACGTGATCAGCTTCCTCAAGCATCATGTCATCTATCGCTTTGGACTGCCTCGAAGGATCATCCATGATAATGGTCCGTAGTTTGCAACCCACGCCTTCTATCGGTTTTGCGACAAGCATCGCATCCAGAATATTGCTTCAACACCATACAACCCAGCAGCCAACGGTTTGGCAGAAGCATTCAACAAAACAATCATCAAACTCCTCAAGAAGCTTGTCTTTTCCAACAAATATGACTGGAACGAGAAGCTCGATGAATGTTTATGGGCGTACCGTACTACAGTCCGAACAGCTACCGGGAACACACCATTCTCCTGGTATACGGGAGTGAAGCAATTCTCCCATTAGAGACTCAAATACCCTCACTCTGCGTCGCCCTTGCTTACCAATTGACAACAAATGATAACTACCATCGTCGGCTACAAGAGTTGGAGGCCTTAGATGAAAAGCGCCTCTTGGTTCAGCAA